>JAXIVJ010008782.1:12500-53917 GCA_036785665.1 Chirona hameri | reverse complement strand
GAAAGTGCCAGCACTGCCATGGAGCATGCGCAGACCAATAAAGCACACCATAAAATTAATGATTTACGACCTTCTGTCCTGAATTGGCGCGATGTAGGACCATTTTTGGAAATAAAATAAGAAACTGTATTCAAAAATATAATAAAATCGTGTTCTGAAAAAATTCCGAAGGTGAACTATTTCCTTTAAGCAGATCACCAACAGGTTCGCCCCCACTGACAGGTGAAGTCACATAGTAAAACCGATAACACGATCACTCTATAAAGTACATCGAAACATTAGTAAGATATAAATAGTGTAAACAATACAAAGTGAACTGATAAATGATGAACCGTAAAAGAAATAAAAACAGCAATCGTAAAAGACGAGTTACAGAGATGCTATATAAGTGATGACATGTTTTCTAAAAGTGTTAAAATGATCTACAAGAAAATCCACCTCGGGAACGCTGTTTAAAAAAGAGTTGACTAGCCTAGGTACCCTGCAGAGTAGACTGCCCTTCACGGTGTTAACGCGGGGGCAGATCCCGTGTAACAGCTTGTGAGTGCGGATCGATCGAGCTGGTACATGAAGTGAAAAGCTTGTTAGCCAAGTTTGAGAATCTAATTTCGAGTAGAAAATGTTCCTGATGAAATGTTCCTGAAGGAAAATGTTCCTGGTCATGCTGAATCCTACGAACTGATAAAGAAGGTATCCGGAAGTGTTGTAACAAGTCCGATTAGGCTAAAGAAGTGGTATGACCAGAGAAAGTACTATTTATAAGCCAAATGATACATTTGTGTCCCCTCATGTATAAGGGGGTTGCTCCTTCGTCGTTCTGGCTTTACCGAAGCCTTTCAGTTATTACTTCTCACTTGATTTTCATAATTTGTTTGCTCACAATGTCTTCTGTTCATCGCGCTACATGAGATGAAACCCAGAACACTTTTTTCTCACGTACCTATACCTGGAGTTAAAGGGAACAGTTCACCTTGTCAATGGGGGTTTGAGTTGAGATAGCCAAGCTGTTCTCCATTCTCGAAAATTGACTTGAGAAGCTTTCACATCTTCATAGAAACCCCTTATTTAATTAAAATTGCAATTTTAATTAATACGGATACTCGTTCCGGCTTCTAGGACTCCGGTAAGCCATGGCTTACCGGAGTCCTAGAAGCCGGAACGAGTATCCGTCGTGTTTCCCATCGCTGATTGGCTGATTTGACGTATTATTGTGACGTATGGCTTGGGGAATACGTATTATAAACATTGCAATATATAGCGCTGGACAAGAACATGCTGTTTCAGTATCTTATTCTATTCATTGCACGAATGAACTTTGAGAGATATATCGTGATAATCGTCTATAAACACTTTTATCGGCAATATTCTTAGTGGAATTATACGTCACGCACGTGCAGATGTTGTCACGATGCCATTACGTGCCTCTTAGCAATCTGATTTCGCATTAATTCGCTCCATTCAGAGGAAACTGAATTGGAACCAAATAACTGACTTTATCATTTGCTTTTTCCGCGTTCATATATATTTTTATGGCTTACTAGTAACATGATAATTCATTTCTAGCTTCTCTCAATCATTTCTGAACTTTTTTAGCTTTATTAAAGGTGAACAGTTTCCTTTAACCCATTAACGCCTAGCCATACTTTCAGTCATTTGAATTGTGTGATTTTTTTGTACGCTATGCGGATTGTGGCAGATTAAGAAATCCTGAATATATTAACTTAAAATATACCTAACTTCTTGAGATACAGCATCGACCAAATGTTTTTTCTTTTTTTCCCGGACCGGCCTATAGCCATTTTCCGGGTGGGGAGTGACATCTGGCAATTTGCCAGGAAAAGAGTTACGTTAACCGGTTTATGTGAACCCGGCAAGCTAAGGAGTAGGGTGACTATTTTACGTTAGTTTATTGTTCAATGAAAATATAATATCTATCTTACGTTAAGTATTTCGTTCTAGGTCCAAATTAAATAAAACACGAGACACATACATATACTTTTATTCCATACACACACACACACACACACACACACACACACACACACACACACACACACACACACACACACACACACACACACACACACACACACACACACACACACACACACACACACACACACACACACACACACACACACACACACACACACACACACACACACACACACACACACACACACACACACACACACACACACACACACACACACACACACGCGCGCACGCACGCACGCGCGCACGCACGCACGCACGCACGCACGCACGCACGCACGCACGCACGCACGCACGCACGCACGCACGCACGCACGCACGCACGCACGCACGCACGCACGCATTTGAACATACACTTGCGAAAGATGTCAGTGTTGATGGAGCCGAGGCGCCATCATTGCTGCAACGGGAGACTGTTGCCAGTCCCCTGGCTCCGGCGCCCCGGCGAGACCTGGTTGTGGGGTGTATTTGCTGGGAGAAAACTCCTAACTAATAAAAAAACAGCGTCTATCGCAATGGGGAAAAACCTGCGCAGAAAGCCAAAATTGCGCTAGCAAAAATAACAGTTATATTTGATTAAATAATCGTGTTTGGTAAAGAAAATCAAATAGGAGATCAATCAATTCTAGGTAACTATCACCCAACAGCGTCTGTAAGTTTAAAGTAATTCGATTCCGTTTCGTGTATTCTATTATTTTCTGGCGTTTTGCGTCGTGCACTGGCAGGTGAGCAGCAAATGTGTAATAGTGTAACGAGGATAACCTGGGTAGTGTTGACAATTTGGCGGCGGAAGGTTTTCCATAATATAATAATGAGTAATTTTTGAATGACCGAGGCGTGCTAGTACTATTTCTTTTTCTCGACAATTCTGATGACCGGATGTAAAATGTTGTGTTTTTGGTTTGATTGGATGTAGGTGGAAATGCGGAGCAGCGTCCCACTCACGCTGGCGCAATATGTTAAGTTGTGAATTTATATAATTTAAAACATCTGATATTGGACTTGGTAAATGGTTTTCCGATGGTAACTCCAGGCTCAATTTTGCTAATCTGTCGGCTTCCTCGTTTCCGGGGATACCGGCGTGTCCCGGGATCCAGAGGAACTTAATGCTGTTGTTTTTGTTTTTCAAATACTTTATTATCTGTCTAATTTTAAATACTAACGGATTCCTAGAATCCCCGATTGATGAAATGGCTGATAGCGAGGCGGACGAGTCTGTGCAAATGATTACTTCTTTCAGTTTTTCTTTTCTAATGTATATTAGTGCTAACAAAATCGCTGATAGTTCCGCTGTATGTATGCTATTTATGTCTGGTAGTCGGAAATTATTGTGTGCTGTGTTTGTATAATATGCGCCACCGGTTCGGCCGTCGCGCCGTGAACCGTCTGTGTATATGTATGTGTATGTGTTGTGTTGTGCTTTGTGTTCGTGGAAGAGTGTGTGTGTCTCTGCCGCCGTGACTGTGTTGTTGTTGTGTGTGAAGAGGCGGTGTGTGTCTGGTGTTGTGTCGAGCCAGTGAGGTGTGAGTGGTGGTGTTAGCATTGTGTTGATGTGTGGAATGTTGAATAGTGTGAGTGTTTGTCATCGACCAAAAATGACCCACCGGGCGCCTGCTCGGGGTGCGCGCGCTGCCTCCGCTGCGCCGGCGCGGTCGGCCCACCCCGTCGCCCGCGCCGGCGCTGGCCTAATTTATGAGGTTGAAGTGACCCAGACTGGTTATTGATTCACCTTTTTCGGAAGGATTCAATCACGATTCATTTTGGAATATGAATGACTCAGTCACCGCTTGATTCATGGATAACCATTTTGAGAAATGATTCCTTCCGATTCAAAGAATCAAAACATTTTTTGATCAAATCACGTTTGACTTACCATTGAAATAGCATTGCAGTCTTTTTGATTCAATCAGCCTTGTTTCTATGCGGGTTTTGATTCAATAATGTTTCATGAATCAAAAATCCGGTGGTGAATCGATTCTTCTTTGATTCAAGGGATTTTCATTGAACGATTCCAATCAATTCAATCAGAGTCGAATCAATAACCAGTCTATGTTGAACCGCCCAAAAAATAAAATGTGGGGTGTCGCGTGCCAGCTTTATTGGCATCAACACTCACCTTGATCATGCGTCATCACGTATTGCAAAACCAGACGAGTCTCGACTATATCGGCACGGCACTTTTTTTTCTTCTTTTTTTCCCGGACCGGCCTATAGCCATTTTCCGGGTGGGGAGTGACATCTGGCAATTTGCCAGGAAAAGAGTTACGTTATCCGGTTTATGTGAACCCGGGCAAGCTAGGGAGAAGGGTAGCTATTTTACGTTAATTAATTACGTTAACCGGTTTATGTAAACCCGGAAAATGTATTGTTCAAAGTAAATATAATATCTAACACTACGTTAAGTATTTCGTTCAAGGTCAATTATAATATCTAGCATTACGTTAAGTATTTCGTTCAAGGTCAAAAATAAGTAAAACACGAGACACACATACATACATATTTTTATTACATACACTTGTACAGTGTCAGTGTTGATGGAGCCGTGGCGGTGCCGTCATTGCAACAACGGAAGACTGTTGCCAGTCTCCCTGGCTCCGGCGTCTCGGCGAGACCTGGTTGTGGGGTGTATTTAGCTGGGCGAAAAGTCCTGAATAATAAAAAAACAGCGTCTAAGGCAAAGGGGAAAAAACCTGCGCGGTGGGCCAAAAATGCGCTAGGCCAAAAAACCCTGTTATATTTGATTAGCTAAACGTGTTTGGTAGAGATAATCTAAGAGGAGACCTATCAATTCAGGATAATTATCACCTAACAGTGTTTTAAGATTTAATGTGATGCGATTTTGTTGTGTGTAATTAATAATGATCTGTCGTTTATCGTTGTGTACTGGGCAAGTAATAAGTAAGTGCTTGATTGTGTAGCGCGGATAACCTGGGCAATGTTGGCAATTTGGTGGCGGGAGATTCTCCATAATATAATAATGAGTAATTTTTGTATGACCGAGACGGAGGCGCGCTAATATCACCTCCTTCTCTCTACAATTCTGGTGTCTGGATATAAAATGTTGGACTTTTGGCTTGATTGGATAAAGATGAAAATGCGGAGCAGCGTCCCATTCGCGCTGGCGCAGTATGCTAAGTTGAGAATTGATATAATTTAAAACGTCTGATACTGGGCTTGGAAGTTGGTTTACTGAAGGTAATTCTAGTCTCAATTTCGCAAGTCTGTCGGCTTCCTCGTTTCCCGGGATACCTGCGTGTCCTGGGATCCAGAGGAATGTAATACTATTGCTTTTACTGTTTAAATACTTGATTAGCTGTCTGATTTTAAATACTATCGGGTTTCTACAGTCACTAATCGAGGAAATGGCCGTGAGCGAGGCGGACGAGTCTGTGCAAATGACTACTTCCTTAAGTTTTTCTTTTCTGACATATATTAATGCTAATAAAATGGATGACAATTCCGCTGTGTATACGCTATTTATGTCGGGAGGTCTAAAGTTATTGCTAACTGTGTTTGTGTAGAATGCACCACCGGTTCGGCCGTCACCCCGTGAACCGTATGTGTATGTGTTGTGTTGTGCTTTGTGTTCGTGGAAGAGTGAGTGTGTTTCTGACGCGGTGACTGTGTTTTTGTTGTGTGTGAAGAGGCGGTGTGTGTCTGGTGTTGTGTCGAGCCAGTGAGATGTGAGTGGTGGCGTTGGCATTGTGGTGATGTGAGCGATGTTGAATAGTGTGAGTGTTTGTCTGATTCTGTGACTGATAAGTGGGTGTCGTTTTTGTAGTAGTGTTTGTCGTCTAGTGGGTGCGGGGTGATTTAAGATGTGGAATGTTGGGCGTGTGGGGTGTGAACTTGCTCTGGCGTATAATCTAAGTAATGTGTATTTGCGTCGGCGGCAGAGTGTGGGAATGTTTGTGTCGATGTGTAAGTTTGTGGTGTTGGTGGTGCGGCAGGCTCCAGTCACGATGCGCAAGGCAGCGTTTTGGACAGTTTGCAATTTTTTAATTTGTTTGGAACATATGTCATCAAATAAGAATGCGTTATAGTCCAGTACTGGGCGTATCAGGGAAGTATATAGTTGGAGGAGAGTGGCACGATCTGCGCCCCACTCTCGACCAGCCAATGACTTCATAATATTAATTCGTCGCGTACATCTCTGCACTAAATCATTGAAGTGTGGGATGAACGAGAGACGTGTGTCTAGCGTTATTCCCAGATACTTGAATGACTTGACGAGAGGGATAATTTGATTGTTATATTTTAATGGAATGTAGGGTTCCACATATGCAGGTTTCTTTGAAAAAATTAGAGATGCAGATTTACTTGGAGAAATTTCCAGACCCCATTGGTCGCACTATACCTTTATATCAATGAGTACTAGTTGTAACGTTTTGCTGGCTTGATCGACACTCGGGTGCGAGAACCACACCGCCAGGTCATCAGCGTACATTGAAAATTTGAGGCCTTTGTCGATCTTGTTAATATTACTGAAAATGTCGTTAATCATAATTAAAAATAGGGTCGGGGAGAGGACCGATCCCTGTGGGACACCGTGGTCCTGATTTTGATTTGGAGAATATGTGTTGCCGCACCTTACATTAAAAGTTCTATTTTCTAAAAAGTTTTGGATAAATTTGGCGAGTCGACCTCGAATTCCGGCCTTATGGACCTTCACTAGAAGTGCGGTTTTGTTGACTCTGTCAAACGCAGCTTTCAAATCAAGAAAGATGGTAACTGTGACCTCTCTCCCTCGAAAGCCGCGCTGGACAGAGTCGATAAGACAAACTAAATTGTCCGCAGTGGAGCGACCAGGTCGAAAACCACTTTGGTGTGGGGTAACTAAATTATTTGATTCAATGTATGTCCTGATGCGTCCATTAACCATGCGTTCGAATAGTTTACATGCACAACTAGTTAGAGAAATAGGGCGATAGCTAGCGGGAGAAGATTTAGGTTTGCGAGGTTTAAGTATAGGAATTAGCGTACTATTATGCCAAGATTCAGGGAAAGTGCCATCAAACCACATGGTATTGAAGGCTGTTAGTAAGTTGGTGAGACCAGTCTCTGTCAAGTTTTTAAAGAAAGAGTAATCAATTTAATCTGGCCCTACAGAAGTTTTACCACATTTACCGATAGCATACGTTAACTCGGAGTTGGTAAAAAGAGAGTTGTAGATTTCTACGTTATTAGAGTCAAAGCTAATAGATTGAAATTGATCATTAAGTTGGTTAGTAAAAGTTGGTGTACATTGTTGTGTTGATGATATGTTAGCGTAGTGTTGTGCAAATTGTGTCGCCACCTCTAGGGGAAGCGTGTAAGATGTGTTGTGTATTTGTAAGTGTGGGATTTTGTATGACGGTGGTCTTCTATTTGCAAACGATTTAATTAATGTCCAAATTTTTGAGAGGGAAGTAAATCGATTAAAGGTAGATGAGAATTCCTGCCAAGATTCATTTTTTGCTTTGTCAATGATTGTTTTAGCCAGAGAGCGAGTTTTCCGTACTTCGTGTTCGTTTTCTGCAGTAATACAAGCTTGAAATTTCCGAAATGTTTTTTTCCGGAAGGTGACCGCTCTCTGGCATTCTGTGTTCCACCACGGGGCAGTACGCTGCCTCGGGTGGTGTTGTATGTGTGTGCGTGTGTGTGGAATGTGCTGATGTGCTGATGCGAGAATAGTGTTTAAAAATGTGTTAGTGTCGGTCTGGGAGTCTGCGGGGTGGCTAGTGTCAATGTGTTTTTGAAAGGAGGACCAGTCGGCTTAGCGAAGGTTCCATCTAGGCAGGGAGTAAAATTTGTGTCTGTCCTGAAGGGATTTGAAGTTCTAAGTGAATTGGGTAATGATCGCTAAAGTGAGGGTCTGATTGTGCGTTAAATGTAAAAAGTGTCGCGATGCGTGGTGTGGCGAAGGCGAGATCAATGGCGCTGTAAGTCACCTCGCCTCCTGAGTGGTGTACGTGTGTGGGTGATTGGTCGTTAAGGAAGACCAAATTATGCCGGTCCAGTAAGTCCAGCATAATTTGGCCTCTGCGAGTGTTTCGGCTGCAACCCCATGTCCGACTATGCGCGTTGAAATCGCCCATAATCAGACACGGGGTGTTAATATTTGTAATAAGCTGGGAAAAAGAATCAATGTCTATGTCCTCAGTTGGACGGAAATAAATTGAGATAAGAGTTAGTTCTAGCTGAGCGATTTTAATATTAACGCCGACTGCGTCTAAGGTTGTTTGAAGGTCGATTTGATGATGCAAAAGTTGGTTTGAAATAAGCAAAGCCGAGCCGCCTCGGCGCGGTGATGCGTTTACGTTATTTGTATAAAGGCTATAACCGGGGATTTTAAAGTATAATTATTAAAGTCGGCGTCAATAAAATGGGTTTCCTGAACAGCGGCTACTAACGGAATATTATTTAAGACATAATGTTTGAATTGCTCCCAATGGGATATTAAAGATCTAACATTCCATTGGAGGACGAATTCTGACTGGTTATTGTTCATTTTTAGTCGCTGCTGTCCGGACCGCGCCCTGCGGTCGCTCGGGTGTGCCTGGGTACGCGGGAGCGGGGGCGCTTCGACCGTGACCGGGGTTGCGGGGAGGGGGTCGGGCTCTCCTCAGTGGCCCGGAGCGGGGTTGGGAGGAGGGGCGGGAGGGCGGGGAGTTGGAGCGGGAGGGCAGGGAGTTGGAGCGGGAGGGCGGGGAGTTGGAGCGGTAGCTCTGGTTCTGGGCGGCCTTCAGGGCGGCGGTCCGCAGGAGGGACTCGTCGTCGGACGAGAGTTCCGAAGAACGACGGGTGGTCTCCCGGCGGGTGGAGGGTCCGTCGGAGGGAGTCGGGGTGGCCTCGGCTGAGGTTGGGGGGTGGGGCACGTCGGGCATGGGTGGGTAGCCTGGCAAGCCGGCTCGGGGTCGGGGCAGGTCTGGCTGGGCAGCCTGCTGGTAGGGGGTTGCCTGGGGCGGGGCTTGCGGACCGGTGGTCCGGCGGGGCGGGGCCTTGGCCGGGTTGGGCAGCGGCGGCCAGGCGGCGGGGTTCAGGCCTGGGGAGAGCGTCGGGGGGGGGGGGGGGAAGCGGGCCTCTGTCGGCTTCCGTCTTTCGCCTCCACGAACGCCACCTGAACCGGGCAGAGCCGATACCAGGCGGCGTGGGCGTCGCCGCATCCGGCGCAGCACTTAGCTGCGGCGGTGCACCCGTCCGTCGGGTGTTTCCCGGCACACCGACCACACGTGTGACAGTGTGCCTGGCAGACGCTGTCTGTGTGGCCGAATCGCCAACACTTCCGGCACTGCCGGGGGGGGGGGGCGGATCCAGCGGCGCACGACTACCTTCAGGTAGCCGCAGTACACCTGGCTAGGCAATGCTAGTCCGCCGAACCTCAGGCGTACCAGTGGGTTGGGCTGCTCGTGCCTCTGGGTCCTGAGCCGCACCACCTCCACTACCCCCTGCGGCTCGAGCTCCCAAAGGATCTCCTCCTCCGAGAGCTTAGCCACCTCAGGGCACCACATGAGACCCTCCACCGAATTCAGGTGGATGGGGGCCTCGACGTTCACCGCTACACCGATGAACGCCTTGGTAGCCAGCAGGGGGACGTTCTGCTGACCAGACAGGGTCTGGATCAGGAGAGCCCCTGAGTGAATGATCTTTGCCATCCCCACGTCCCCGCCACAGATCGACCGTAGCCAGCGCCTTATGGCGAAGGGGTTGGCCGATCCAAACGGAGCACCGTCGTCCCGCTTCATTAGCAGGAACGCCGGGCCGTCGGGGGTTCGGGAGTCAGGCGGGAGCCGGGCCCCTGGACGGGGCGGGCTGGGCCCCTGAAGGGAGCGGGGAAGGGGACCGTCCAGGGGGGCACGCGGTCGCGCGCCGGAGGACCCCAGAGGGGGGTCGGGCGGGTAGGGGGGGGGGGGCGGGGTTCCGGGGGTAGCCATCGTCGTGGCTCAGGGATAGGATAGGGGCTAACTGTTTACGTTAACTTGCCACACACGACAGAACGTGTTGGCAACTGCAAATTAACTTCCCAAGACTGGGGGGACCTAATCCGTGGAGGAGGCCTATTGCCAATACAAAATTTGTATCTAAAGAGTCTGCCTACTTAAAAATATATCAAGTCTACCTATCTAAGGGTCTACAACCCTGCCACACGCACGTGGTCAGGGTTCCGCACCCGGAAGCGGTGGAGGGCTGGAGAAGGCTGGCTGGTAGGCGTCCAAGGTCCGATGTCGATGAAAGGATGCGGCACGGCATTTTTTTTTCCCCGGAACGGCCTATAGCCATTTTCCGGGGAGGGCAATGACCTCTGGCAATTTGCCAGGCAAAAACTACGTTAACCGGTTTATGTGGACCCGGAGCAAACTAGGGACTAGGGTAGCTATTTTACGTTACTAATTACGTTAACCGGTTTATTGTGAACCCGGAAAATTTATTGTTCAAGTAAATATAATACGTTATAATACATTACGTTAAGTATTTCGTTCAAGGTCAAAAATAATATCTAGCATTACGTTAAGTATTTCGTTCAAGGTCAAAAATAAGTAAAACACGAGACACACATACATACATATTTTTATTACATACACTTGTACAGTGTCAGTGTTGATGGAGCCGTGGGGGTGCCGTCATTGCAACAACGGGAGACTGTTGCCAGTCTCCCTGGCTCCGGCGCCTCGGCGAGACCTGGTTGTGGGGTGTATTTAGCTGGGCGAAAAGTCCTGAATAATACAAAACCCAGCGTCTAAGGCAAAGGGGAAAAAACCTGCGCGGTGGGCCAAAAATGCGCAAGGCCAAAAACCCCTGTTATATTTGATTAGCTAAACGTGTTTGGTAGCGATAATCTAAGAGGAGACCTATCAATTCAGGATAATTATCACCTAACAGTGTTTGAAGATTTAATGTGATGCGATTTTGTTGTGTGTAATTAATAATGTTCTGTCGTTTATCGTTGTGTACTGGGCAAGTAATAAGTAAGTGCTTGATTGTGTAGCGCGGATAACCTGGGCAATGTTGGCAATTTGGTGGCGGGAGATTCTCCATAATATAATAATGAGTAATTTTTGTATGACCGAGACGGAGGCGCGCTAATATTACCTTCTTCTCTCTACAATTCTGGTGACTGGATATAAAATGTTGGCCTTTTGGCTTGATTGGATAAAGATGAAAATGCGGAGCAGCGTCCCATTCGCGCTGGCGCAGCATGCTAAGTTGAGAATTAATATAATTTAACACGTCTGATACTGGGCTTGGAAGTTGGTTTACTGAAGGTAATTCTAGGCTCAATTTCGCAAGTCTGTCGGCTTCCTCGTTTCCCGGGATACCGGCGTGTCCTGAGATCCAGAGGAATTTAATACTATTGTTTTTACTGTTTAAATACTTGATTAGTTGTCTGATTTTAAATACTATCGGGTTTCTACAGTCACTAATCGAGGAAATGGCCGTGAGCGAGGCGGACGAGTCTGTGCAAATGACTACTTCCTTAAGTTTTTCTTTTCTGACATATATTAATGCTAATAAAATGGATGACAATTCCGCTGTGTATACGCTATTTATGTCGGGAAGTCTAAAGTTATTGCTAACTGTGTTTGTGTAGAATGCACCACCGGTTCGGCCGTCGCCCCGTGAACCGTCTGTGTATATGTATGTGTATGTGTTGTGTTGTGCTTTGTGTTCGTGGAAGAGTGTGAGTGTCTCTGACGCGGTGACTGTGTTTTTGTTGTGTGTGAAGAGGCGGTGTGTGTCTGGTGCTGTGTCGAGCCAGTGAGATGTGAGTGGTGGCGTTGGCATTGTGGTGATGTGAGCGATGTTGAATAGTGTGAGTGTTTGTCTGATTCTGTGACTGATAAGCGGGTGTCGTTTTTGTAGTAGTGTTTGTCGTCTAGTGGGTGCGGGGTGATTTAAGATGTGGAATGTTGGGCGTGTGGGGTGTGAACTTGCTCTGGCGTAGAATCTAAGTAGTGTGTATTTGCGTCGGCGGCAGAGTGTGGGAATGTTTGTGTCGATGTGTAAGTTTTTGGTGTTGGTGGTGCGGCAGGCTCCAGTCACGATGCGCAAGGCAGCGTTTTGGACAGTTTGCAATTTTATTAATTTGTTTGGAACATATGTCATCAAATAAGAATGCGTTATAGTCCAGTACTGGGCGTATCAGGGAAGTATATAGTTGGAGGAGAGTGGCACGATCTGCGCCCCACTCTCGACCAGCCAATGACTTCATAATATTAATTCGTCGCGTACATCTCTGCACTAAATCATTGAAGTGTGGGATAAACGAGAGACGTGTGTCTAGCGTTATTCCCAGATACTTGAATGATTTGACAAAAGGGATAATTTGATTGTTATATTTTAATGGAATGTAGGGTTCCACATATGCGGGTTTCTTTGAAAAAATTAGAGATGCAGATTTACTTGGAGAAATTTCCAGACCCCATTGGTCGCACCATACCTTTATATTAATGAGTACTAGTTGTAACATTTTGCTGGCTTGATCGACGCTCGGGTGCGAGAACCACACCGCCAGGTCATCAGCGTACATTGAAAATTTGAGACCTTTGTCGATCTTGTTAATATTACTGAAAATGTCGTTAATCATAATTAAAAATAGGGTCGGGGAGAGGACCGATCCCTGTGGGACACCGTGGTCCTGATTTTGATTTGGAGAATATGTGTTGCCGCACCTTACATTAAAAGTTCTATTTTCTAAAAAGTTTTGGATAAATTTGGCGAGTCGACCTCGAATTCCGGCCTTATGGACCTTTACTAGAAGTGCGGTTTTGTTGACTCTGTCAAACGCAGCTCTCAAATCAAGAAAGAGGGCAACTGTGACCTCTCTCCCTCGAAAGCCGCGCTGGACAGAGTCGATAAGACAAACTAAATTGTCCGCAGTGGAGCGACCAGGTCGAAAACCACTTTGGTGTGGGGTAACTAAATTATTTGATTCAATGTATGTCCTGATGCGTCCATTAACCATGCGTTCGAATAGTTTACATGCACAACTAGTTAGAGAAATAGGGCGATAGCTAGCGGGAGAAGATTTAGGTTTGCGAGGTTTAATTATAGGAATTAGCGTAATGCCAAGATTCAGGGAAAGTGCCGTCAAACCACATGGTATTGAAGGCTGTTAGCAAGTTGGTGAGACCAGTCTCTGTCAAGTTTTTAAAGGAGTAGTCAATTTGATCTGGCCCTACAGAAGTTTTACCACATTTACCTATAGCGTACGTTAACTCTGAGTTGGTAAAAAGAGAGTTGTATATTTCTACGTGGTTAGAGTCAAAGCTAATAGATTGAAATTGATCGTTAAGTTGGTTAGTAAAAGTTGGTGTACATTGTTGTGTTGATGATATGTTAGCGTAGTGTTGTGCAAATTGTGTTGCCACCTCTAGGGGAAGCGTGTAAGATGTGTTGTGTATTTGTAAGTGTGGGATTTTGTATGACGGTGGTCTTTTATTTGAAAACGATCTAATTAATATCCAAATTTTTGAGAGGGAGGTAAATCGATTAAAGGTAGATGAGAATTCCTGCCAAGATTCTTTTTTTGCTTTGTCAATGATTGTTTTAGCCAAAGAGCGAGTTTTCCGTAATTCGTGTTCGTTTTTTGCAGTTATACAAGCTTGAAATTTCCGAAATGCTCTTTTCCGGAGGGCAACAGCTCTTTGGCATTCTGTGTTCCACCACGGGGCAGTACGCTGCCTCGGGTGGTGTTGTGTGTGTGTGCGTGTGTTTGGAATGTGCTGGTGTGCTGATGCGAGAATAGTGTTTAAAAATGTGTCAATGTCGGTCTGGGAGTCTACGGGGTGACTAGTGTCAATGTGTTTTTGGAAGGAGGACCAGTCGGCTTTGCGAAGGTCCCATCTAGGCAGAGAGTACAAATTTGTCTGTCCTGAAGGGACTTGAAGTTCTAAGTGAATTGGGTAATGATCGCTAAAAAGAGGGTCAGATTGTGCGTTAAATGTAAAAAGAGTCGCGATGCGTGGTGTGACGAAGGCGAGATCAATGGCGCTGTAAGTCACCTCGCCTCCTGAGTGGTGTACGTGTGTGGGTGATTGGTCGTTATGCCGGTCCAGCAGGTCCAGCATAATTTGGCCTCGGAGAGAGTTCCGAAGGCAGCCCCACGCCCGACTATGCGCGTTGAAATCGCCCATAATCAGACATGGGGTGTTAATATTTGTAATAAGCTGGGAAAAAGAATCAATGTCTTTCTCCTCAGTAGGACGGAAATAAATTGAGATAAGAGTTAGTTCTAGCTGAGCGATTTTAATATTAACGCCGACTGCGTCTAAGGTTGTTTGAAGGTCGATTTGATGATGCAAAAGTTGGTTTGAAATAAGCAAAGCCGAGCCGCCTCGGCGCGGTGATGCATTTACGTTATTTGTATAAAGGCACGTGTCGCACGTGGCGCAGCGTGCTGCGCGCGTGCACCCTTCGGTGCCGTGCTCACCGGCGCACCGACCACAGGTGGCGGTGCGCACCCGGCACGACCACTTCAGGTGGCCGTAGTGCCAGCACTGCTGACACTGCCGGGGGGGGGGGGATCCACTCCCTGACAGGGGCAGCCACGTACCCACAGTGGATGTGGGTAGGCAGCTCCTTGCCCTTGAAACGGAGCCGAATCAGCGGGTTGGGCTGATCCGGTCGCCGCTTCGTTGGCGATAGGCGCGTGACCTCGCACACCCCTTGGTGTGCGAGTTCTCGGAGGAGGTTGTCCTCCGAGAGGGTGGCCACGTCTGGGCACCATGCCAGACCCTCCACGGAGTTCAGGTGCGCCGGGGCTTCCACGGCGACCTTGGCTCCGATGAAGTTTGTCCGACCCATGATGCTGACGTTCTGTTGGGACGTCAGCGTCTCGATCAGGAGGGCTCCTGACCGGATGGGTTTTGCGCTGGCTACGTCGCCACAGATGGCGACCAGCCAGCGCCGGACCGTGATCGGGTTGATTGTCCTAAATGGCAACCCATCCGTTCGCCACATAAGGAGGCGAGCGGGCCCGTTCGGGGGGGTCGGGGGGAGCCGTGCTCCGGGTCGGTTCCTGGGAGGCCCCTGAGGGGAGCGGGGAGTGGAACCGGCCTGGGGAGTGCGCGGTCGCGCACCGGGGGACCCCAGAGGGGGGTCGGGCGGGTCGGGGGGACGGGAGTCCGGCGAGTGCCAGGCCCCTGGACGGGGCGGGCGGGGCCCCTGAGGGGGGCTGGGAGGGGGCGGGCGGGGCCCCTGAGGGGGCTGGGAGGGGGACCGTCCAGGGGGGCGCGCGGTCGCGCGCCGGGGAACCCCGGAGGGGGGTCGGGCGGGTCGGGGGGGGGGGGGGGGGGTAGCCATCGTCGTGGCTCAGGAGGGGATAGGATGGGGGCTAACTGTTTACGTTAATTGCCACACACGACAGAACGTGTTGGCAACTGCAAATTAACTTCTCAAGACTGGAGGGGACCTAAGCCGTGGAGGAGGCCTATTGCCAATACAAAATTTGTAACTAATGAATCTACCTACTTAAAAATATATAAAGTCTACCTATCTAAGCATCTACAACCCTGCCACACGCACGTGGTCAGGGTTCCGCACCCGGAAGCGGTGGAGGGCTGGCGAAGGCTGGCTGGTAGGCGTCCAAGGTCCGATGTCGATGAAAGGATGCGGCACGGCACCTGTCTATTTCTGAACCGTGACGGTAGAACACAATCACGAGCAATGCGCATGCGCGATTAACGCTTTATCTCCCTCCCCTGTCGTCTCTTCATAGAACTGCATAGCTGCAAAGGAAACACTACATCCGCCAGTGGCGGCGCATTCCCGGGGCAGGGTGAGCAGTTGCCCACCCTGAAACAAAAAATAAGGGTGGGCAAAACTATGTTTTTCCCGCACCCATTTCGGCCTAGGGGCCCTATGTGGGGAACCGAGGCCTTCCCGTGCGGAGGAGAGGCCCTCCCGTGCGGAGAGGAGACCCTCCCGTGCAGAGTGGAGGCTCTTCTGTGCAGAAAAGAGACCCTTCCATGCAGAGAGGAGGCCCCTCTGTACGGAGAGGAGGCCCTCCCGTGCGGATACGAGAACCCTATATGCGGAAATGAGGCACTCTCGTGCGGAGAGGAGGCTCCTCTGTGCGGAATAGAGGCCCTCCCGTGCGGTGGGGAGGCCCTCTCTTGCGAAGAGAAGGCTCCTCTGTGCGGAAAGGAGGCCTTGCCGTACGTAGAGGAGGCCCTGCTGTGTAGAGGAGGCCCTCCCGTGAGGAATGGAGGCCCTCCCGTACGGAGAGGAGGCCTATCTGTGCAGAGAAGGCCCTCCCGTGCGGAGAGGAGGCCCTCCCGTGCGGAGAGGAGGCCCTCCCGTGCGGAGAGGAGGCTTCTGTTTGCGGAATAGAGGTTCTCCCGTGCGGAGGGGGGGCCCTCTCTTGCGAAGAGGAGGCTCCTCTGTGCGGAAAGGAGGCCTTGCCGTGCGAAGAGGAGGCCCCTCTGTGCCAAGTGGTGGCCCTCCCGTGAGGAATAGAGGCCCTCCCGTACGGAGAGGAGGCCCTCCCATGTGGAGAGGAAGCCCCTCTGTAGAATGGAGGATTTTCCCTGCGGAGAGGAGGCTCCTCTGTGTAGAGGAGAGGCCCTCCCGTGCGGAGAGGAGTCCTCTTAGCTCTGGCAAGGGCCTTATAATGCGGAGCGTTCCAGGACAGATCAACAAGGCTCTTACACCAAATACAAAGGCAAACAACTCAACACCTCGAATCACACAATTATCAGCACGTTCGCACGCTAAACAGTGACAGGAAACACTGACCCTTCCTCGTTGCGCGCGTCCCGCCCGGGATCCCGTCCGCGCGCGGGCGGCCCCCGGCCGGTGCGAGGGGCGAGCACTCGCCCGGTGAGTCAAAATTGGTCGATCAAAATTTCGCGCTTGCTGTGAGCCGCGAATAAAGAGGGAAGTGAAAACGCTTGATATGACGGAGTACATCGTACATTTATCTGGCATTTGACACACTTTATCTGGCCATAATATAGGTTGCTGGTCAAAATGTCTAGCCTGGATAGACTCAATGTCGTGGTATAAAAAAATCGTCAACTTTGTCACCCTGCCAAATCTATTTCCGGCAGCCGGCGTCACTCGAGCCGGAATGTTTACTTTTAGACATCCCTCCCCGTAGTCTAGACGGTCCGGCAAAGCAATCAGTTGAAACACGACGGCGGCACAACCCTTCAAACGCATCCACCATTTTTGACTCACTGGGCGGTAATGGGTAAAGTACACGCCGTAATGGGCGGTAAAGTACACGCCGTCGTCACGTTTTGATGTTTTTCGCGTTTTGCGTTTGAGCATGGTTTTGGAACTAGTTAAAAAAATAACATTTGCAATACATGTGGTGACTTTGATATTTCTTCCATCAGGATATTGTTAAATTGTCTTAATCTTATATGTCCCGCAACACAATAGCCGTTTTCACGAAGGATTATTGCGCTGAAAAGATTCTGAAAAGTTTTAAAAAGTTTTGGTATACAAGTCTTAGTATAAAAATATTAAGTATAAAAGTCTTATACAAGTCTTAAAACGGTTCGTTTTAAGACTTTTATAAGACTTTTATACTAAGACTATTATACCAAAACGTTAAAAAAAATCAGAAACATTTCAAAATCTTTTCAGCGCAATAATCCTTCGTCAATACGGCTAATATTACACACTGTGGGGATTTTTGCTACTTCCATGTGAACAGAGCTACAATCTTCCCTCAGCAATAATCCTACTCTGCAGACTTAGGTATATTGTAGTGTCTAGTTAAACATATCTATAGCATACAATATATAGTATCATAAATTGCCCATGTCTGATGTCCAGAACATGCTATTGTACGTACCAAAATAACATCTCAGCTGAAGTAGGGGGCAGCAGCGAACCCCGACGGGTTGACTCCATGACGGGAATAACTCATCCTGGGCCGCTGCGATGGGCTGAGGCATCACACCGGTAAATTATGCCTCTCACGAACGTTGCGTCAATGGAGGGGGGGGGGGAGGGGGGGGGAAGGCAGAGTGGATATGGTTCATTTGTGAAACAGGGTGAGTAAACATGAGTATTGCGATCAGGGCGTGTGGGCACGGTCAGTTGACCTGCTGAGATTAAAGGAAATAGTTAACCTTCAGCATGGGGTTTTTAACTGAAATAGCAGTTGTGTAGCCCGTGTTGAGAAATCCCTATCTGCAACTGTTCTTGTCTGAAAAGACTCCCCAGCCGAAGATATTTGACTTTTTGGCGAAGAAATGCGGCGCATATATGATATACCGTACCATCTGAAAGTGCCAGCACTGCATGGAGCATGCGCAGACCAATAACGCACACCATAAACTTAATAATAAATACGACCTTCTGTCCTGAATTGGCGCGATGTAGGACCATCTTTGAAAAGAAAAAAAGAAACTGTATTAAACAATATAATAAAATCCTGTTCTGATAAATTGTCCGAAGGTGAACTATTTCCTTTAAAGAGTAAAACAAGTAGTCTTGTCCTCGATGAATAAGTTCACCTGAAAACACTGGACTCGACTGAGAGCACTGGGCTCCATCAGCTGTGGGAAGCTCCATTGAATGAGAACGATTCAGTGATTTTGATTACGTTGAGCTGCGTTGCAGCCCGCGTCGTGCCCGGGATCGCAGCTCGGCCGTCAGTCGATTGTACAACTCTCGTCTCAGCTGTGTGACAGCTGTCAAAGCCCGCCCGCAGGTGTCGGCGCAGGTGTCGGGTAACTCGCTAATTGCAATAGCTCGGTGCTGATGACGCTACACCAAACTGACCAATGCGTCCACACTGAAACCGGACACATTCATTATTTCAAATCCTACTGAAATCGCAGACATGAATCGCTCAGACACCACCTGACACCAGTCACCACCCTGCCTTCTGCTGGGACATGCCGGCAGCCCAGGTGTGACGTCACACCTGGTGACGTCACAGCCGGCCGGCGGCAACAGTGTGTATCGACCAGGAGTGGGCGGCCGCGGCTCGGCCAGACGCGGCCCGCTGGCGGCCCCCGTCGGACGCGGCGATGAGGGCTATCCGTCCGCCACTGCCGGCCGCCGCCGCCGTCTCCCTGCTGGCCGTCACGGCCGCCGTCACCGCCGTCACCGCCTCCGCCGCTCCGCCGTCCGCCGTCACGGGACCAGGTGAGCTGCGCCGACGCCGGGGCCTGTCGGCGGCCGGGGCAGACGGTCGGGTCGGGCTGCCAGTGACCATCTGGTGGGAAATGTGCGGTCACCGTGACGTCATCAGGAGGTCGCTCGCTGATCGGTGTTCGCCGCAGGTGGTTCATGTTCCAGGCCCAATGGCGGCGCCACCATAGGGGTGCCGCCATTGGGCCTGGGGCAGGGGTGCCAGACTGCCACCCCTGCCGTGACACTGGGGTGGCATTGACACTCCTAAAATTTAGGCCACCGTCAAAATGTTACCGGTGCTGTTTGGTCAAAATTGTGGATTCCGATCGCTGTGAACATATATGGAACAGTTCCCTTTGTCGAACAATGCAAATTTTAGTCACGTTAGTCTATATTCCTATTCAAACTATTCTATTTAGTCATGACCATAATATTCGCCAATTTGACCGAAACTTTCGCTCTGTATCGGGTAATCTAAATTGACTTATCTAACCGAGAGCGCGCCAATGCAACAGCTGTGCCGGCGCCACTGGGCGGGGCAGGGACAGGGTGGCGGCAACGGGCAGAGCAGGGACCAATCAGGGCGGGGCAGGGTAGGGCGGGACAGGACAGGACAGGACAGGACAGGACAGGACAGGACAGGACAGGGAGGGACAGGACAGGACGGGACAGAGGCGGGTCAGAAACGGGACAGAGGTGGGTCAAAAACGGGGCAGAGGCAAGACAGGGCAGGGCAGGACATGGCAGGATATGGCGGGGCAGGGCAGGGCAGGGCAGGGCAGGGCAGGGCAGGGCAGGGCAGGGCGGGGCAGGGCAGGGCAGGGCAGGGCAGGGCAGGGCAGGGCAGGGCAGGGCAGGGCAGGGCAGGGCAGGGTAGGGCAGGGCAGGGCAGGGCAGAGCAAGGCAAGGCAGGGCAAAGCAAGGCAGAGGTGGAACAGGCCAAGACAGATGGTGGAGCAGGGGCCAGGGCAGGGCAGAGGCAGGACACGACAAGGCAGAGGCGGGAAGGGCAGGGCAGACGCGTGCTATTTTAATTAAAGAAATAAAATATAATTAATGTTAACCCGTGCACAGCCGGAGTTCGCACCAACCACAGACTGCCGGGAGGGGGTGGATAGCCCCCCCCCCCCCCTCTTACTAAGATCTCAAAACCACACGGTGTAGCGATAAGTGGGCAACGACGTTAGATAACTCGAGACAAGCTCTATCGAAAGTATACCGGCCATTTCTTAGGATGGACATTACTGAGGTCACCAGAGTTCATAAGAAGTCAAATTTCGCCTATTTATGGGTGTCCTTAACAAAACCGTATATATCTGGATAACTCTCAGAGTTAGTGGCACCCGTCATCTGTCGCTACACACGTGTGTATAATTGCGTCTAATGTATAGCTATGTATTGTTGTTCTAGGTGTTCCATAAATGGCTCTTCCACACCCGCTGGTACACATACCACACATTAACAATTCTAGAAGGAATGACACCTCACAGGTGCACTACCCAGAAAGGAAAGTTCTGACAGGTGCTAAGTTCTAACAATTATAACTGACGATCATACGGTGCCGAGAAATTCTGTAAGACGAAACGCGTCCACCGGGTGGTGTGTTTGCTGTTCCTATGTCTTGGTATGTCATAATTGTCTTGACATTAATACACTGAAATGTTTATACCAATTACGAAATAATAACGAAATAATTCAACTTTATTCGGTACTTCACCTTTACCCACCGGGAACATCCAACATTGCCTTACATATATGTGTTGCGGGTTCCTCCTGCTCCTGCCTTTCAGGTAGCGTCGCCGTCTCTCATACCACTCCAGTTTGATAACGAACCTCTGTATTCTTCCACATGCTTCCACACGACCCTAACATCATGGTTCCACAATCCATATGACCGTGCTGTCACAATCTCCACAACGATCCAATCTCGGCACACCACCCTCAACACCCATCACGACAAAAGCGACGCCGGTTCCGCGCGCGGCTGGCGGTTTCCCTAGGGAACAGGGCCACTGAAATATTGTACAACCGTTACATATGTAATAAACGAGTATACTTGTTTCTTCATCTAATTCCTGTCCAACGTACTGAGTTCCAAGATTATACTTACAGAAGCTATTATTTGTTAATTATATATTGTCTGCCATCTGAAAAATGCGATACATAGTTAATTCATCGTGGGGTGCTAGTAATATTGTATGAGTCCGATATTACAATAAAATGTGCTAAAATATTTGAAGAACTTGCAAAAATAGATACTTAACAGCTAATCAATAACACAAAAATAGGACGAAATGTGTTGGGTTTTAATCTTGTTTGTCGCGAGGTTTATAAGCATTGCATACTTCCGTGACACTATTTCCCAGTAGAGGATGCATGCGTACCTACTCAGTCAATGTTGCCACCCCTGGCAAAAATCCGTGGCGCCGCCCCTGGTTCGAGCTCAGCCTTACCGGGCTTACTCTGACCATTAGCCCATGCCCACACACATTTTTAGTGGTTATTGCAAATGGCAGTGGTCACTCTGGTATTTGTGAGATGTGAAAACATTAAAACGAGCATTGATTTTACTTGCAATACACTTTTTTCCAACGACATAATATTTTGATGCTTAGAGAAATAAAGCTAGCTTATGACATGCTATTGAAGTGCTGTCTGCTGAAACAGAGCAATATTGACACATCACCTCCAACATCATGCATTCTAATGAGACGAAATAGCATTGTACTCGAATTCAAAGTCACTGCGGGATAGTATCTCGTGCAATAGGCAAAACATGTTCCTTTGACGAATATAACGCAAAATATTATCATCAATATTCACCGTTTTTTTTTTAAATAAAAGGATGCTGAAGAACACGGATGCTGATTATTCACATGCGAAATTGTTACTTCCTTATACAATGATAGCAGTAATCAACCAGTAAAACGCCTTTTTGGGCGATGATCGAGCGAGCGCGCTCTGGTAATGCTAAAACAGGTTTGAAATATGAAACGGTAAGGGAGCACACATGGTAGTACACATAGTCATTTTAGTCCTCCAGAAAAATCGCCAGGCCTCAATGCATGCCAACATATAAATTAAGTTGTATTAAATTGTTCATGATCTCCTTTCTCAAATCCGCCAATAGGGAGTACGTCCTGAGCGCTGCATGCTTCAGCGTATAAATCAATGCTTCAATTAATATAGCCATTTTTGTTATCAAGAATAATTTTTGCAAGGATTTTTGTTCATTTCAACGTTCGCGTGTTCCAACTGCCACGCGCTTTGTTACCAGTTCTATCAGAACGCACCATACAAAACACAAATGATTTGATGGACCTATCCAATGGTGAAAACCCAATATCAATCGGAGCAGTGGTTGCAAAGGGAAGGAGAGGGGAGGGGAGGGGAGGGGAGGGGAGGGGAGGGGAGGGGAGGGGAGGGGAGGGGAGGGGAGGAGAGGGGAGGGGAGGGGAGGGGAGGGGAGGGGAGGGGAGGGGAGGGGAGGGGATAGGGGAGGGGAAGGGAGGGGAGGGGAGGGGAGGGGAGGGGAGGGGAGGGGAGGGGAGGGGAGGGGAGGGGAGGGGAGGGTTACTATGCGGGCCATCGGCCCCGACCTGTTTACAGTCATGTGGTGGCAGCGGCATACTGAGCAGCACCACCTGTGCTACGCATCCCACCATCACTGACAGATAGTGACGACGACCAGTTGCATTCTGTAGATCCAGCATCAGATTAGCATGCGTTTGGACCACGTGTGTGATGCGTACAATAGGTTAGGTAGTGGCTGCACACCCAGGGCAATGGATATATGACATTTGCTTCGTCTCACATTTGTTACGTTGAGGAGAGTCCATGAGTTATACAATTGGATGACAGACTGCAGTCTATATTTGTTGAACATTTGACAAATGCAGAACGATATCAGGGCATGGGATTGTGTGCGAACATGGACTGAGTTGACTGAGTCAAACTGAGTTGCAGGAATGCATGATTAATGTCAAACTGGAATATTTCAGAGAATCATATTCCCAATATTTCATATGTGCATAATCCCGTGCGCTCTACTCGACTTGCATGATTTTCAGCCTGAGGACGTCTGAGTCAGCTTAACTTTGGACGGCGCAGCAGACCCCCGGACGGAAACAGACCCCGGCAGACTCCCGACAGACCCCTGGCAGGCCCCCGGACGGAAACATACCTCCGGCAGACCACCAGCAGACCCCCGGACGGAAACAGACCCCCAGTAGACCCTCGGCAGACCCCCGGGCGGAAACCCCCGGCAGACCCCCAGCAGACCCTCGGCAGACCCCCGGCAGACCCCCGGCAGACCCCGTCAGACCCCTGGAAGACCCCCGGGCGGAAACAGACCCCCGGCAGACCCCCGGAAGACCCCGGCAGACCCCCTGCAGACCCCCGACAGACCCCCGGCAAACCCCCGGCAGACCCTCGGCAGACCCCCGGGCGGAAACAGACCCCCGGCAGACCCCAGGCAGACCCCCGGCAGACCCTCGGACGGAAACAGACCCTCGGCAGATCCCCGGCAGACCCCCAGCAGACTCCCGGGCGGAAACAGACCCCCGGCAGACCCCAGGCAGACCCCCGGACGGAAACGCTGCCCGATAAGTCAGCAGCTGCCGGCCTGTCCGGTGGAACAGAGCGGCATGGGACACGACGTCAGCGAAGCTTTCCACGGTCCTGTCCTGACGAGGCGACGCCAGGATCGCTTTGCTAATCAGTAATCATGTAGCTGACTTGCAGCGATGGAAGTCGAATAGTTCCATCTGGCAACCTGCAATGTCAATGTAAGATCCATGCTCCTCGCATACAGTAATGTGGTAACTGGTATATGGGTCGAATTGGGCGTGCACTCACCTAGACCGCCTGGCAGGGGCGGATCTAGTTTTTATTTTCGAAGGGGGGGGGGGGGGGGGTGGGTGGGGCTGACCCAGGGGGCGACATTTTCGCCGTCAAAGGGGCGCCATGGGTCTTCAGGGGCGCCAAAGGTTAATACAAAATGAAAAAAAAATGCAAATTATCTTACGCTTGCTCATTTGCAGTTTGTCTTTTCGAAGAGAAAACAATGATAATGGTATATTTTTAAAGCACTCTCACATCATGTAAGTATGTCGCCCGTCAGTAGCACGCATTTTAATCAGTAGCACGTGTATTCGAGTGCTATCATGGACGTGTCTAGCTCTGTCACGGATAGGTCACTCACCTCTCTCTCTGGCCTGCCGAAATATACCCCTTCTCTTTAGCGTGATGAATCCCCCTCTCTCTGTCCTCACTGACCTGCCGATATCTACATAACTCTCTGGTATGTTCATTTAACGACGCATGTACCGGGAACTCCGTCCTGCTGGAACCAACCCACCCCTCTCTCCAGCCAGTCGAAATCCTCTCATCCCTCTCCTTAGTTTACCTAAATCCACCCTGCCTGCCCCTTTTACGGCCTGCCCAAATCCACGCGACCCTCTCCCCGGTCTGCCGGAATGCACGCTGTCTCTGGCCGACACACACACTGCTGCTAGATCGATTGAACAGGAGCAAGCATGACGAATTACGTACACATAAAGAAGTTCCAAATCTTTAAACGAACAGTGTCCTTGGGTCTGACCTTATTTCTCAGTTCGCTGACGGGCGGCTGTGATATTACCGTTTGTCTGTTCGGATTATTTCCACTGCGTATGGCGGCTGCAGGGCCACCAGAAGTGGCGGCCAGGGCCACCAGAAGTGGCGGCCAGGGCCACCAGAAGTGGCGGACATGGCCACCAGAAGTGGCGGCCAGGGCCACCAGAAGTGGCGGACATGGCCACCAGAAGTGGCGGCCAGGGCCACCAGACGTGGCGGCCAGGACAGGGCCATCAGAAGTGGCGGCCAGGACAGGGCCACCAGAAGTGGCGGACATGGCCACCAGAAGTGGCGGCCAGGGCCACCAGACGTGGCGGCCAGGACAGGGCCATCAGAAGTGGCGGACATGGCCACCAGAAGTGGCGGACAGGGCCCCCATAAGTGGCGGACAGGACAGGGCTACCAGAAGTGGCGGACAGGACAGGGCCATCAGAAGTGGCGGCCAGGACAGGGCCACCAGAAGTGGCGGACATGGCCACCAGAAGTGGCGGACATGGCCACCAGAAGTGGCGGACATGGCCACCAGAAGTGGCGGCTAGGGCCACCAGACGTGGCGGCCAGGACAGGGCCATCAGAAGTGGCGGCCAGGACAGGGCCACCAGAAGTGGCGGACATGGCCACCAGAAGTGGCGGACAGGGCCCCCATAAGTGGCGGACAGGACAGGGCTACCAGAAGTGGCGGACAGGGCCACCAGCAGTGGCGGACAGGACAGGGCCACCAGAAGTGGCGGACAGGGCCACCAGACGTGGCGGCCAGGACAGGGCCACCAGAAGTGGCGGACAGGGCCCCCATAAGTGGCGGACAGGATAGGGCTACCAGAAGTGGCGGACAGGGCCACCAGAAGTGGCGGACAGGACAGGGCCACCAGAAGTGGCGGACAGGGCCACCAGACGTGGCGGCCAGGACAGGGCCACCAGAAGTGGCGGACAGGGCCCACATAAGTGGCGGACAGGACAGGGCTACCAGAAGTGGCGGACAGGGCCACCAGAAGTGGCGGCAGGACAGGGCCACCAGAAGTGGCGGACAGGGCCCCCATAAGTGGCGGACAGGACAGGGCCACCAGAAGTGGCGGACAGGGCCCCCCATAAGTGGTGGACAGGACAGGGCTACCAGATGTGGCGGACAGGACAGGGCTACCAGAAGTGGCGGACAGGGCCATCAGATGTGGCGGCCAGGACAGGGCCATCAGAAGTGGCGGCCAGGACAGGGCCACCAGAAGTGGCGGCCAGGACAGGGCTACTAGAAGGCGGCCAGGACCACCAGAAGTGGCTGACAGGGTCAGGGGCGGATAATTATGGGTTTTCAGGGTGCTCAAGCAACCCCTGAGCTCAAAAGTGCACTCCCGCACTGTCAAAAGCACCCCATCAAGTAAAAAGGTCCGTTCAACTAACATAAGACAAGCAAAAGTATGAACTGATAGAACAAATTGCATAACTGTAACATTTTTTGTTTCTTCAGTAGCCTCATGTCCTGTCAAGCTATCATGATTCATGATACAGTTTCAGACACACACCTTGCAATAGGAGAGGTCTCAGGCATACAAAGGTTGAATAACATAGGTAAGGCATCCCCATTACCTATGCTTCCATGGACAATGAGCAATGGCGAATGATCCTGTTCATCCTGAGAGGGATCAAGCCCGGTCCCTAGTTTTGCAAGAAAGTCAAAAGTGGATCAAATCCAAGAGTGTGGTGTAGAAAGTGGTGGAACATCAATCTAGACAGTTATAAATCAATATGTAAGAGGGTGTTGATACAACATGAACATATTTCCATTAGCAGATCCAAGAGAGGCCAGCTGAGCGTGATCAAGCCCTGTAGTCCACCTAAAATTGACTAAAATGGTAAAATTGACACATTTGACATTTCCTATAATATGAATAATTCAAGGCTATTTCTACATATAAAATTTGCTTGTGAACTGTTAAGTAGGTATCACCGAAACCAGTGTACTTCAAATATTTTTAAGTTTGGTTATTTTTTAAGAAAGGTATCTATCATCTACTCTCCCCTAAAAAAGGAGTCAGAATGGAACTATGGATACACCAGACTACCTATCCCTAGTTAAATCCTTAATAAATACCAACCAAACCTGTAAAATTCACTTAAAGAACAACTAATAGTCAATCCAAAAAATATAAATTGAAAAGAAAATGCAACACAAGCAGCATAACTAATCTAAAAATGCATTTCAAATCACAAAACACGACCACCATAGTTATATTTCGCCGCTCATCGGATTGCCCGACCCGGCGCTTAACCCGGCATTGACTGAGGTCTCAGCCGAAAGCCATTGATTGGGGGGGGGGGGGGGGGCGTTCAACGCCCCCCCCCCTCCTGGTAATCTTCCGAACCAATGATTGCAGAGAGACGCGCAAGACGGCAATCGAAAGCTTTCAATGATATGAATCTAAAACATACTCCAAAATGTCAAAGTGAGGTCAAATGTCAGGTCACGGTCAGGTCAAGGATTACAATCGACGTATTCGAGCATATGGGCCATATTTTCCATTCAAAGCCTTCGATTACGACCATGATCACCAAAAGTGCTTCCAATGGTATGATACACATCCCGCATGACCTAAAGTGAGATTGTTGGCCAAGGTCAAGGTCAAGGTCAGGTCACAAAAGGTCACTATGCTTAAAATATCTACGAAAGTCATGCAACACATGTTTTGAGTTATTTTACACGTATAATTCGATAGTGATAGTCATTTTACCACCTGACTTCATTTACGTGACGTTAATGTCAAGTTCAGGTCAAGTTCAGGTCACTGAAGGTCAAAATTTGTAATTTATAAATCTACATAACAAAGGCATGTTTCTAGATCAGTTTTGTCTCCAAAATACAGTGATACAATTCATTTGTCTGTATCTGGTCAAATAAGGCCCTCCAAAAATTTTTTTCTTTCTAAATAGGACGTCATGAGTTACCCATACTTTAGATGCCATACGTCAGTCAAAAATGGATATATCAATCTGAAATTTGGTATGGCAGTTTCCCATATGTGATTCTCTGACATATATTCCGGCTTTTTGAATATCTTAAAAAAACGATTTTGTGGGCATTTTCCATCCAAAAAAAGTGTTTTATTTTTTTTGTTTTTGGGTCAACACCCAACAGTTTCGTAATTCCGAGATCGCCAGTTTGTAGCCCTTGCAATTTCCTATCTTTTGGTGTTTTTCGATTGCATTTTGCTTTACATATGGCATTTCTACGGCCTGGCAAACTTTAGCTCATTTTGGTGCAAAACTCGTGTGTAGTGACGTCACTAAATTCGATATAGCTCGAAAAACAAATGTCAACGAAATTTCTTGATTTTTCACAGAAGACGTAAACGTGATTTATTAGAAGGTACCCGAAGTTTCACGTTGATAGCGTGATTCGTTTTTGAGCTATGACAAAAATTAATCAGAGTTAAACGCCCCCCCCCCCCCCCAGTCAATGGCGGGTTAAGAATCACTGTTTTGTAAGCTGCCCGGACCGCTGCCGACCGGACCGTGGCTTCTTCTGCGTTGTGTTGTTTTTTATGTGGTTGTTCGAGATATCGAGATACATTGAATAAATAAATGAAAAAGGGAAAGAAGTTCACACGGTCAGGTCAATATTGACGACTTCGTCATTTCGGTGCCGATATTATGTGACTTGAAGGTTTATATGTTCGCACCGTGACTTTTTGTTCTCTTCTCATCGTTTACAAGTTAAAATACATTATTATTCTTGATGTGACTCGAAGCGTTTGGGGGGGGGGGGGGGGGCAGCCGTAGTGCAAAACAAAATCGCTTCCAGAGACCATGACATGAAACTCCATATTGGGTTTTCAATGCGTCTTGTCACTGATGTTTGCATCCATTTTCGTGCCGCTTGCTTCCTTTTAGTTTACGGTCCGTCGCGCTTAAGCGGCCATAACGGCCGCCAACCTCTCTCCTCGTCCTCTCGCTACAACTTGTATTTGAGAGCCGCTGGTGAAAAGCACCCCGGGATTTGGACAATTCTCCACCTCCGGACAGGGCCACCAGAAGTGGCGGACAGGGCCACCAGAAGTGGCGGACAGGGCCACCAGAAGTGGTGGACAGGGCTACCAGAAGTGGCGGACAGGGCCACCAGAAGTGGCGGACAGGGCCACCAGAAGTGCCGGACAGGGCCACCAGAAATGGCGGACAGGGCTACCAGAAGTGGCGGACAGGGCCACCAGAAGTGGCGGACAGGGCCACCAGAAGTGGTGGACAGGGCCACCAGAAGTGGCGGACATGGCTACCGGAAGTGGCGGACAGGGCCACCAGAAGTGGCGGACAGGGTCATCAGAAGTGGCGGACGGGGCCACCAGAAGTGGCGGCCAGGGCCACCAGAAGTGGCGGACAGAGCTACCAGAAGTGGCGGACAGGGCTACCAGAAGTGGCGGACAGGGTCATCAGAAGTGGCGGACAGGGTCATCAGAAGTGGCGGACAGGGCTACCAGAAGTGGCGGACAGGGCCACCAGAAGTGGCGGACAGGGTCATCAGAAGTGCCGCTCTATTCCCTGTTCCTCATGTTCACACAAGCATCGCTGTCAACAGCTTTCGCCCTCGCATCCCCGCGCAATGAGCTCATTGATTTCAGCTTCTCCGTCGTTCGATGCTTGTAATGGCTCGGAGCGGAAATTGCTGCCAGTTTTTACTGCCAATGGTGTTCAGGCCGTGCTGCCATATTTTGTGGTCACTTTAGCACTTCAGTGCTGGTCTATGTAAACCAATCCATATTTGTGTGAACGTCAGATTGAATGCATGTCTTTGATTGCTTTTTGTCGTTTATGATTCTCGCCGTTATGATTCTCGCCATACCTTACAATGCGCATTACTCATTTTATTTTGCAGGTATTTTTGACCTTGAAGTTAATGGCGTTTATGAGTGTATGCGCTGACCACCATCTGTAATTGGAACCCGTATGCGGTCTGTGACTCTGAATAACAAATAAATCAATAAACCTATCAAGTTAAGATGTTGCAGTATTGTATCCAAAGTAAGTGATTCATTTGAATTATGACATGGTTATTGCATTGACTTAGTTCATATCCATAAAAGTTGCCGCAATTTCATCTTTGTGTCTGAGAGTTTCGTGACTCCACATCATGCCGTTGAGGAGATATTAGTCTTAAAATGTATCGCGGCGGTCAACTGGCCGCCACAACAGACACCCGGTCTGGCGCCGTTTTAATGGCATTTTTCTTTGAACATGTTCACCTTGCGTCATGCGATTTGCAAATAGAGTAGTTCATTTCTACATCATCATGCCATGCAAATGCGGTTGTTACAGTTGCTATTGGAGCCGATGTCTGAGGAAGGACCGAATGAGAGCGAGGCGGATGAATACGTACATATGACTACTTTCTTTAATTTTGCCGTTTTGATATATATTAATGTTAGAGGAATTGCTGAGAGCTCGGCTGACGCTGTTATAAACACTGTTATTATCAGGGAGGCAGAAGATATTATGATTATTATTGATAGTGCGGCTCCTTCAGTCTGTTATCAACAAAGGCACTCCAATGCTGTGCCTTATCCTGTATTTAGAGGAACACTATCTTCATTAGAGGTTTAAAGAACCTCGAATATGAATCGAATGAGATGAATGAGATGAAGATGAATCGAATCGAATATGAATTGTTCATGAACAATTCATATTAGTTTCTCATTTGCACACTTTTAGTCTCAGTTGCGGAACTGACCAGTCCTGAAAGGTTTAGGAGATGAGTTTTGGGAGAACTGATCAATAAGATTGTGTGCTACAGTGTATAGTTTAATATGTCTGAGTATTTGCTTCTTGGTCTTCCACAGATGTGGAGCTTCTTCAAGCAATGCAAAGAGAAGAAGGGAACATTGACAGACTCATCCTCGATATTTTGAACCTTCAAGAGGCAAAGGTAAAACAATATTTACTTTCATCCTTTCATGCAGCGGAGTTCAAGTGATAAGTGAAGTTAATTAAATTGCTCGGTTAATTTATGCGTGTTTTCTTACACATAATGCTTTGCTACAGATGTCCTTATTAGTGGAAGATGAGGAGATAAAGGCTATATCTTAACACAAACAAGCGGTAGTAATGTCCCTGCTTTCCTTATCACGGCCAATTTTTCCCAATTTCGAAGTCTTATCAGTATGCCTGGCTGGCTGTGCGCTGTTATCGTTTATGCGCACAGTCTGCTCCTCGCGGCTGCTACACTCTCCACTTAGTACATAGCCTTGCTAATTCCAGTAGCATTAATACAACTTTTCCCTAATGCCGATTGGCCGAACCACTTTCTCGCTAGCTGTAACAACCTAGACAAAACAAGCGACATAATTCGGGCATTTACTAATCACGCGCTGGTGTTGCTCTGCCTCCACCACGCACCAAGAATAGCCCGCCAGGAATAGCGAAGCCTTGTCTCTCAATGACGCCGGGGCAAGCCCATAGTAACCAGTAAGGCGCCGCGGTCGGCGATGAACGAGCGAGCGCGAACGAAATGTATGGTGAATTTCAACTCGATCGGGCAAGTAGTTTCTGAGATACAAAAAAAGTGAGCACGTGCGGACGTGCAGAGGCATCCCACCCCTGACTTGTGGGCAAGTGGCGACTAAGAGGTCCCTAACCCCGCACCAAATTAGAGGACAATTGGCTCAGCCGTTCCTGAGATATAGAATAGGGGTATGCACGTTTAGTTCCATGGAGAGGCGCTTTAATTTAAGCGTTTGCTTTTGCGCCAATCCAACACTGTTTCTTTCGTTGTATATGTTTAGTTGATAATAAAATTACTCTGAACTGAACTGAACTGAACGTGCGCACGTGCAGAGGCACCCTATCTATGACCTGTGGGAAGGCGGCGGCGGAGGGGTCCCTAATCACACACCAAATTTGAACACAATCGGCCCAGCTGTTGCTGAGTTTTTTTTAACGAGAAAACACTTTTCAACACCCCTCACGCGGCACGCGCCACGCGCAGTGTTAGTCACCCACAGGAGTCGGCATTGGTCTCAAACAGGTTAGGTTGGATGGGGATACTCAGCAAAGAAACCCGCTTGTCAATCGGACGTGCGGTTGCAGAGATATGAGCTTCTCAAAAGCGTCGCCACGGGTCGGGCCGGGCCGGGTCGGGCCGCTCATATTCAGATTTTTCCCATACACCACGGAAGGACGAATAACATCTGTTCGAGTGGTGTTGTGAAAACTATAGTTATATACATCGATTAGTTGGGTGCATTTACCTGCGGAGTACCATCTACCTCGCCGGGACAGTGACACCCGAGTGACCCGGCTTGGTTGCTGTAATTAGTTTTGTTGTCCTAGTTACTTGTCAACCTGACCGAACCGTCACTAATCAGCAGCCGAATTATTATATTACTCTACGGGTGGAGCTTTTTAAAGACAAGTTGGTGGGGCAAAATGATACATTGGTGGAAGTACATACCACTGAAAATGACCCCTTTAACGTAAAAAAGCAGCAACAATGTCATCCAGGAAATCTTCTTCGCATAATAACATGCATCAAAGTCAATACCAAAAATAGCGAATAAAATCAGTTATGGTCGAATATAGTCCGTCACTGCCGTTTATAATTACTGTTCCCGAGAACCAGTGTCCCCGTACAAATCGCCTGCGTTCGTCCTTGGTCCACTCAGGAGCTGGCAGAATGGGACCGGCAGAGAGACCAGCAGCGGGACCAGCAGCGGGACCAGTTCCTGGACTCGTTCCTGGATCCGCGATGGTACCGGCAGAGCGACCTGCCGAGGGACCACCCTGTGCGTCACTTCGCATACTACCCGAGTGATCCGGAGTACCATCTACCTCGCCGGGACAGTGACCCGATTGGCCCGGAGTACCATCTACCTCGCCGGGACAGTGACCCGATTGGCCCGGAGTACCATCTACCTCGCCGGGACAGTGGTACGCTGGTACCCAAGCCCGAGACGGAGCCGACAGACGTCAGCGACGAACGAACGACAGGTGAGAGACCTGCGGAAATTATATTACTAATATAACTATGTTGATTATTTAGTTGGGAGCGAGGTTACAAGTGCGAGGGCGAGGGCGAGGGCGAGGGCGAGGGCGAGGGCGAGGGCGAGGGCGAGGGCGAGGGCGAGAGTAAGGTGGAGAGCGACAGCGAAACCGTGGCTTCACCTAAGCTCGCGCAGGTCTGATTTTGTGACTAATTTTGTGAGAAGGTTTTGCTGCGGTATCTCTCAACGTCTCGGCGTTGTAACCCTGCAAAATATAACTCTGGATTCGCACGCACGGACACTGCATTTGGTATCGGAAAGGGTATGCACTATGCAGCCCTTTTGGTTGAGACCCCAACACGAGTTTACCAAGAACCTGGCAGCTCTGTGATGAGCAGTGACAGGCCAAATGGTGGACAGCGTCTGGCTGAGAACATCCATCCCTGAACGCGAGGGGGGGGGGGGGGGGGCACCCTTCATAAGCGACCACAGCTGGCAAGCTACTTCAGGATTAATGTCGCCTCACGCGTGCAAATCGTACGTGTATGCGACTATGAAGGGTGTTCAAAAGGTCATTGACCCGAACGGAAAGGAATATTTCGCGAAGAAATACGGTGTGAACATCAACAATGTTGTGTTTTATATATTATTTGGTTACATCCACGATAAATTGGGTTCTGTTGTTTGGAGTAAGAGGAACTTGATAAAAGCGTGTTTCCCAATTTCTGCCGAAGATGGTGACTTTAACAGATTCGGCTCATGTTTTGGAAGACAATGACCCTATTTCCATGGGCAGTTTAAACTGGTTTAAAACGGATAATTTATAACGGATGAGTTGTTTTCCGGCCATGTAAGTGGGCATATCTCGCCAGCCTGCCAATATTTTACGCCTCCTCTCGTACTCGATGATTGCTGGCGAGATATGTCCACTTACATGGCCAGAAACAAACTCATCCGTTTTAAACCAGTTTAAACTGCGCATGAAAATAGGGGCTATGACAGTTAATTAAATACATGAAGTATTGTTGACGCGGTATCGACGGATATTCTCCAACAGCAGAGTGAAATTCATCGTTCGGAGATTCGGAGGGCCATCGCTCTCAGAATCCGATTGAAACTGCATGTAAGAGGTTAATTTTAGCGGTCGTCCATCATCAACAGTAAGCTGAGGGAAATGAGATAGAGGATGTTGAGAAATCATAGTAGTCCAATAAAGAATGAGCGCAGAGAAGAATCATTAGAACTATGGTCCACGAACTTCGAACATTTGCAAGACATTGTCAGGTTATTTCTCTGATTTCGAATTCCAGTGTGAATGGTGAATGACGGCAAGCCATTTAAAAAGTTATTTAAAAAGAAGCAATATAGCCGAATGGTTTGGATGGAAAGCTTTGTATTCAGAATACAATGGTAAGCCAAACTTGTTGCGTGTACCCTTGACACACCTTACAGTATTGCGATATCGGATCAACTGATTTGTATTTATATATATAAATTGAGTCCGCATGTTTTGCTTGAATGGATTTCCGAGATCAGGACCCGCAATAAACTACGCTTGTTGCGCGGGCCCCCACCATCCGATCACGCACAATTCCAGTAACCGGCATAATTTAGTATCGAAAGTTTAACGTCCCCCAACGACTGAGGACGATCCGCTCGGCTCACTCGCTTCATCTGACCTTGAACACGGCCGCTGCCGTCGGTCGCAGGCCACCATTCCAGGAGCAAATAGCGAGCGCCGAAGCGTCTCGAACCTACCTTGCCAGGGTGCGTCAGGTTGTAATCCGAGCGCTCTCCCGCCTGAGCTGCACGGGCAGAGTCATCGGTCCACAGGGGCAGACCGTTAGAGTTGCTTCCGGCCTTTAAGCCAGATAGGGTTACGAATGGATCTTCTACGTGCCGCACAACGCTGTGACAACTGACATGGCTGTCCCGTGTTATGTCTTCGGTCAATTGTCACTTGAGTGCACGTCAGGTCACTACCGATCGCTTTAACCCGAGCTGGAGCCTCGAACCTGGCGCCACTGAGTTTGTATCCAGTGATCTCTTCCCCTCGGCCACGATGACAGTCATTCGTTGCTCATACATGTAAACTTTGTATAGGGATCCGAAATATTTATCGATCGAACTTGAAACCCTGAATAAACTGCAGGGGCCTCCACATAGGACCTGTGAAGATAGTGGGGGCACTCTACGTCAGAGCGTCCACGAAAGTCAGCAAGCTGAAGTCAGTTAATGATGACGATGACGGTGGTGTTGGATGCGGAATGAGTATTACTGGCTGAATTCCTTGAACAGAGAACAGAACCTGCTATCAACAAGAAATACCACGTCTCTCTCCTGAAAAGATTGTGGGCCGGCTAGATGATCTAGCAGATATTTGGCAAAATGTAAGGACCGTGCGCCTCCCGCAAGACAACTCGCCTGAAAGAGTGGGGCAGCAGTGAACAATGTAGATAGTCGTCTGTAGCTTCCATATGTAGCTGCAACGGCATTATTGTTCGGATTTAGTATCCTCAGAACGTCACCTCTTCGGGCACATAAGACACATCTCCTCAATCTTATCTTAGCCGGAATAAAAGACGTTAAACGTCACAATGAACATCATACAACAACAACAACAACAACAATATTTATTTTCATAACGATGATGGTACAGACATTGTCCAGGTGATGGTGCAAAAGCTTGTGCTTAATTCTGGGCACCAACACCTGGTCAAAGGGGAAGAAACAAAAAAGTGGCTGTTACCACGACCAGTGAGGAGGAGTGGGCCAGTTAGCAAGTAAGGGATGAGGGATGAGCCGGTGCAGATCCGTGGATAAGACGTTTACGAAAGCCTTGAGGTACTTTCTAAGAATTTTTGGAAAGCAGCGGAGATCAGTGGTGCGGTATGTTTTGTTGTGTCAGCTTTGCATAGGCTGGTTGTATAAGGTAATTTCTTCAGAAGGACCCTCAAGGCCCTTGCCGTCTTGTGAACAATGTCTGTATATCAGTGGTTATAAAATCGATAGAAAAAAGTTTCGAAAGAAGTCAAAATCGCATTTCACCTCCATCACGGCAGATCCGAGAACATGTTGAACAGCGCTCGTATATCCTGGTCCCCCGTCAGCTGAGCGCTCGTATATCCTGGTCCCCCGTCAGCTGAGCGCTCGTATCATTTTTGTGATCCTTTTTCAGTGATCAGTGATAATTTTTTAGTCAAGGCTATCATCAACATTCCCAAGCACAGAGCCAAACCATCATATATCATGTCCAGACGTTTGAATAGGTTGAATGTTTTATATTTCCATTTGTCTCTGTACCACACCGACTGGAGCCCTGTGTTCTCATATGCGGGGTAGCTGATCAGTGGTCTGCCTTTCTAGCATTATTGCTGCCTTTTCTTGACTCTCATGCTCCTCTGCAGCGCATCAAAATTCACAACCCTTCGGCCCCCTGCCTCGGACGCCACTTTGTGGCTGATGGCACAGCGACGTGGACTTCTTGCCCAAGGTGTCAGGACTCCTGCTCTTCTCGCCCTGGATAAGAAAGTGAAATCTGCTATCCGACAAGACATGAGACAGGACATTGCCAGTAGGGCGAGAGAGCAGGGTCCTGCCACCATGTTTAGGAACATCAGACACATAATTGAGGGCAAGAGGTCCACACAGAGAGTTGTGCCTGAGGCCACCCCCGACGAGTTAAATGAGTTCTTCGTGGGGGTGGGCCCCCGAGTCGCAGGTGAGGTTCGAGCCAGGGGAGTGCCCCTTGAACTTCCGTGCTGTCTACCCATGGTTGGTGCCTGTGCTTTCTCTTTGAAACCCATGACTATTGACTCTCTCTCTGTCCTGTCTTCTTTTCTATGCAAAATTCAGAAGCTTGTGGGGCAGATGGCATTTGCATTAAAGTAATTAAGCTTTGTTTCGAAACTATTGGACATGTCATCCTCCACATTCTCAACACCTGTCTCACCTCCTGTGAATTTCCCGATACCTGGAAACATTCCATAGTACATCCTATCCATAAATCCGGAAGCCCATCAGATTCCTCAAACTGCAGACATATTTCCATCGTTCCTGCCTTTCCGAAGCTTGTCGAGAAGGTGGTCCAGCGACAGCTGTACTCGTACATGGCTGACAACAACCTTTTTTCCTCATCTCAGCACGGTTTCCGCTCCCGTCTCTCCACAGAAACCGCGCTCCTTACCGTATCCGATCATATTCTTTCCGCCACTGACCGCCAGGAACTTACTCTCCTCTGCCTCCTTGATCTTTCCAAATGCTTTGATGTGATTGACCACACAAAGCTTCTTTCCAAACTTCAAGCCCATTCTATCGATCCTACCTGGTTTTCTTCTTACCTCCGTGGTCATACCCAATCTGTTTGTACTGCTGACGGGCGTGGCAACCGGCACCTTTCTAGACCCCAGCCCAATCCCATAGGTGTATTCCAAGGATCCTCTCTTGGCCCACTCCTCTTCCAGATATTTGCTAACGACCTGTCCCTCTTTGCCCCTGAAGCGCACGTTGTGCAGTACGCTAATGATACCCAAATTTTGATATCTGACAAAAAGACTCCCTCCCGCCTCTCATTGCTACAATGGAACAGATATTAGACTCCTTAGACGTCTGGTTCCACTCCCACGGTCTGAATGTAAACACAAGTAAAACGGAACATATAGTCTGTGATTCCCGTCAAAATTGTCGTGGCATGGCTCCCATTACTGTTCGGTACCGCGAGGATGCAGTGCGTGGGGACCCCACCGTGAGGAACCTTGACGTAGTGTTCGACAAGTACCTCCCCTGGGACTCTCACGTTTCTGCCCTCGTCAAAAAATGCAACGATATCCTTATCGGCCTCTCCCACTTGCGTCATCAGATCCCACCTGACCTGCCCACCTTGGTCAATGCTTTGGTCATCTCGCACGTTCGATAGTGCCTTGCCGTCTATGGCAACGAATCGGAGAAAAACACACAACGCCTCCAAAAAATCCGGAACTTTGCGATACGCGTTGTCTCCGGCAGTCGCAAATTTGATCATAAATCGGACGTGCGTGAGGAACTGGACTGGGCTACTGCCCGTCAGCTCTACCAACAGCACTCTATTAGTTTGCTTCACAAAATACGAGTTACTGGCGAACCGCAAGCTCTTGCCTCTCATATTCAGGCCAACTCTTCTCTTCGCTCCCGTTCTACTCGTCAGGACACTGATGCCGCGCGTGAGGACGGAGGCGGGTAGGCGGCGCCTCCTATATGTTATGTTCAGGTCCATTCCGGTCCGCGGGGCGCTACGAGAGCTCCGTACACGCAGGAGTCGCGTTGGTAACTGATGTATTGTTAACATCGGCCGCTGTATGGCGCTGCCATATAGCGGCCGGGCGGCCAACTCAGGGGAGGGATTTTCCCCGCAGGGAATAACACAACATCCCTCCTCAAGACGCAACGTGGGGTAACAAGAGGCAACACTCGCCACACGTATGCGTCTGAAAACATAACGCAAAACACCTTCGGTTCACACACATGATCGCAGTAACATAAACATAACTACACATAACTACACATAACGGCACACCGGCTCTGACCAGTTGACAGACAGTCGATCCGGTTTTCGGCGCTGACGAGTGCTGCGTCGTGGCGGATCAACGTCGGCGCGGATGTCTTGGCTAGGTGGCGCCACGGGTGTCGGCTGGACAGACTGAGATGGCGCCACAGGACTGTCGGCTGCATGACCTGTCGCAGCTCCCGAGCCACGCTCAGGACTCCGGCGTGTGTGCTGCGAACTCGCTGGCGGCGGTGGCGCACCTTCGGTGAGCAGCGATCGCAGTGGTCGCAGATACCGCCGGTTCCGCCACCAGATGCGGCCGCTCGGCAGTCGGATGAGGTAGTCGCGTCGCCTTCCGACTCCGGTGATGGCGCCGGTGCGATCCCACAGGCGGGATCTGGGGTCCTGTATGGCGACGCGCTGTCCGATCCGCAGTGGACGATGCTGCCGTGCTGACGCGTCGTACCGCTCTGCGGAGCGCTCCAGCAGCTTCGCAGCCTTGGTGTCGCATGCGTCCGCGGCCTGTTGCCAGCATTCAGTGAATGCGCGGCGGTGAGTTGGGACGGCTGACCGCAGCGGATGACCGTACAGGATCTGGGCTGGAGACCGGCCGTCCGCTCGCGGCGTGTTTCTCAGCTCCAGTAGGCCCTCTGCGAAGTCGTCCGTGTCCAGGTCCCCGCCGGCTGTCGTCTTCTTGACGAGTCGCTTTACGGCCTTGACAGCCGCCTCTGCATGGCCGTTCGACTGCGGGTAGTGGGGTGTTGACAGCTGGTGCTCCATCCCCCACTTGCGCATAAACTCCCGGGTGAGTCGTGCACTGAACTGCGGTCCACCGTCGGTCCTTATGCAGCTCGGCACACCTGTGGCGGCGAACATGCCGCGCAGGCTGCACACCAGGTCTCTGGCAGTCGCGTCTCCGGTCACTCGTGATACAAACGGCCAGCCAGATAGGCGGTCAACATACACCAGAAATGTGCGACCGGCCCATGCGAAGTAGTCGGCGGAGACAGCCTCAAACACCCGCGTGGGAGTCTTCTCCGCCATCATGGGTTCCTTCTGCTGGCTGGGCAGGTGCAGCTGGCACTTGCTGCATGAACCGATGAAGTTGGCGATATCTTGGTCCAGACGAGGCCAGTATACCGTCTGTCGTGCACGCCTCTTGGTCCGTTCGATCCCCTGGTGGCTGGCGTGAAGTCTCTGGAGCGTGGCTCGACGGAGACACTGCGGTATCACCAACCGCTGGCCACACACCACCAGGCCGTCATCCACCGCCAGTCGATCTCTGAGACCCCAGTACGGACGCAGCATCGGATCCACCTGCGCCCGGTGCTCTGGAAATCCGATCAGGACGGCTTCTTTCAAGGCGATTATCTCCGGGTCTTTATCGGCGGCAGCTCGTACTTCTGACAGCGCCGCGTCCTTGAACGGACTGGCGCCACCGTCTGGTGCGTCACTGACGAGCCTAGCAACCATGCTGGCTATCTGGTGACTGACGTCATGTTCCGCTTCCTCATCTTCAGGCGCTGGGTCATCCACAGGCGCCCGAGACAGCGCATCTGGGATGGCATGCAGCTTCCCCTGTCGCCAGGTGGCGACAAAGTTGAATGGTGTCAGCCGTTCACGTAGACGCTGCAGACGAGGGTTCTCGATCTCCACCATACTCTTCGTGTTCAGGATGGGGATCAGCGGCCGGTGGTCTGTCATCACCTCGAACTGCTGCATCCCGCTGAGGTAGATGCTACACTTCTTGCACGCCCATGCCAGGGCCAGCAGCTCGAGTTCGATCACTGCGTAGCGTGACTCCGTCTCTGACAGAAACCGAGACCCACACTGGATCAGGCGCCACCGTCCAGCGTCGTCCTGCTGACGGAGGCAGAAACCGAGACCACCGACGCGAGCTGCATCGGTCTCCAGGACCGTTCGCCGCCGCGGATCGAAGTAGTCGAGCACAGGCGACGACAGCAGCGCCATTTTCACATCGCTGAACGCCTGGTCTTGGGCCGGCGTCCATAGCCACGCGTTACGCGGCCGCAGCAGCTGACGCAGCGGCTCGGCGGCCGCAGCGACCTCTGTGGAGAAGGACCCCAGCTGGTTTACCAGACCGAGAAACGATCTCAGGTCGGTCACGTTGCTGGACTTCGGGAACGATTTGATGGCCCGGACTTTCTTGTCATCAGCGGTGTAGCCGGCCGAACTGATGTCGAAGCCGCAGCATTCCACTTGCTCTTCTGCGAAGCTGCATTTGTCCGGGTTGAGGGTGATCCCGTAGTCGTCACACCTCTGCAGGATTTGTCGCACGTGCTTCAGATGGGCTGCGTAGTCGGAATCGTACGCTAGCACTTCATCCACCACCTTGCACGTGTTCGGGATGTCGCCCAGAGCAGCATCACCGCGCTGGTTGTAGACGTCTCCAGAGCTGACGATGCCCATCGGTGCTCTTTTGTACCGGAATCTGCCCCACGGTGTTATGAAACACGTCAGATCTTGATCCTCTTCTCTGATCGGGATCTGGTGGTATCCGGCCTTGCTGTCCAACTTGGTGAAGAAGGTGGCGCCAGGCGGGATGGCCGCCACCGCGTCCTGCGGCGACCGGACTGGGTGGGCCGGCCTCTTAACGAATCGATTCAGCTTGGTGAAATCGATCGTGAGGCGGCAGCCTGACACCGCGCCATCTGGCGATCGTTTTGCGACTGGAACGATGGGATGACACCACGGCGTGGGATGCTCGACTGGCTCTATGACGTCCTTGTCGATGAGGTCGTCCAGTTGCCTGCGCACGTCTTCTCTCCAGCAGAACGGAATGTTCCTGGCGGTAAACAGTGCGTGAGGTATGGCGTCGTCCGTCAACTCGATCTTCATGGGCTCCCCCACCATCTTCCGCAGGGTCGACTTCACGTCGAAGACTCGAGCGAAGTCCGCCTTCATTGATTCGAAACACGCCTGCCGTTGCTGCGCCGAGGGGGCGCCACCGTTCCCGGGGAGACGCTCCGGCTGTCCCACGGGCGGCCCCCTGGCGGCGAACGAGCTGGCTGTCCGCTGGCTCGCTGCGGTTCGCTGCTGCGAACCGCGCGATGCAGCTACTGCGGGCTGAACGGTGCGCTGACTGTTGACTGCAGGTCTCGGCTGCACCTCCTCTGATGACGGCGCCATCGGTGTCCGATGCCTGTCGGGTTCTCCACAGACCGACTCGCCGTGTTCCGCTCTTCCGATGCGGCCGATCTGCTATGGGAAGGTGGCCGGAAGAATCCCCAGCC
>JAXIVJ010008782.1:0-10000 GCA_036785665.1 Chirona hameri | reverse complement strand
CGTGCGTGCGTGCGTGCGTGCGTGCGTGCGTGCGTGCGTGCGTGCGTGCGTGCGTGCGTGCGTGTTGTGTGTATGGATGTATGCTTTTCATATTTTGCCGTATGAATGCTGCTTACGGGTGCCTTTTAAACATGTCTCACCTTTTAACCCTATTTGTAACAGGGGGGGGGGGATTCCGCCCCCCCTCATGTTTTTCGCAGATATCTCCAGAACGGCTGGGAGCAGGCCCATGGAATTTTGAGACTTTTCATAAAATTGAATAGCGCATTTGGAGTCAAAATTTTGAGTTCTTAATCTGAACAGAGGCGGTTCCAGGGCACAGTTTTGGGTGGGTTCGGAGGCGACATTTGGCTATAATACGGAAATGCGATCTTCACGGTTTCTTCCTAACTGCATCAAGTATGAAGAAGTTACATCGGTTTACGGTGATTGCAACAAGTGCAAGTTAGTTGATGTTAATGAAATATCATAAAAATTGCATGGCAGAGATGGTTTCAGGGGCTCGAAAGGGGGGGGGGGGCGGGGTTCCAGGAAGTATTCAATGCTTGGCAGGAAGCCAATCGAGCGATGTAAGGGGCATTTATAGCAATCAAGATGTAAAAGTTAGCTTCTGCTTCCATTATTTGCATAATTTATTACATATAGAGTTTCAGGGGCGTGTTCAGGCACATGAAAAGGGAGGTGACTGGCATGGTGATGACGATATGCCAGCGATAACGGCGCAATAGACGTTTAGCTTATAATGATGTATGCACATATGAGGCCAGAAAAGGGAATAAAGTCTTTTTTTGCAGAGGCGCGCTCAGGAATGGAAGAAAGGGGGTCATATTATTGCAATGAAACTAAGAGGCATGGGCGTACAATGACATAACATACTGCAGTTTTCGGATGAAACACGCACCACAGGCTACTCTACGAACGATTATAAGATAATAGGCGAGTCCAGGTAGGGTAAAAAGGGGGGGGGGGTAAGCAATGTTAATTGAAGTTGTAAGTGAAGGAGTCACTGTTGACTAGTTAGTATCATAATAGCGGATAATATACTTATCAAAAGGTCTTGCGCCGCCCCAGTTTGGATCCTGGATACGCCTATGATGAAGTACAACATGCAAAAAGGAACTATCTACGATCAGTAACATATTTATAGTGCTGGGTAGCAACTTGTCTGCGGTTAATATTTTCTTCCAATTTGACCTCCTTTTTTCACTAACCTAGTACCGCCTATGGCAAAAATATGATTTATAACTGTTTTGTCTAATGTCACAATCACATACCATTTCATTTATCAAAAAACAACATCAAAAAATGGTTTTATTACGCATTTACTTCACCCCCATATTGAGTGGCCTGCACACGCCTATGATTTTTGAATTTTCAAACGTCACCATCATATATCAATTTCCAATTCAATCTCTATCGATTCCTATTAGTTGTGTTACAATCGGTCGATAAACATGAAAGCTATGTTGGATCAAAAATACCACTAAAATTTGTAGTTTTCCCCCCTGTTGCCCCCTATCCAAAATTTAGACTTTTTTATTATTTAGAAATGTAGATCGGATTGAGGGGAACCAAACACCGTTTCATTTTTAAAATCGGACGGTTAGATCTCGAGATCTCCGGGGGGGGGGGGGGATCCGCCCCCCCTATTACAAATAGGGGTAGCCAGGAGCTTGTTACAAATAGGGTTAAAGGGATTATACGGGTTACCGTTCTGAAAGTAAATGCACTCTTTTGCAGTTGTATGAGCTTTCAACACGTTTAAGACATATAACAGGGACCTCAATGCTCATTTAGTCCATTATTTCAGAAATTATCAGCGTTAAAACTTGGGCGTTTTTCGAGACTAGTATCAGATAACGAGTACTTGATCGGCACTACTGTCCACCACTTTTATCTTAAGATCATTTTGAGAGTTTTGAATTATCTGCAAGTCCTATACTGGATCACACAATTATTATGCAATTCAAAACTGACGGGACCTTGTATTATTACACACTGTTCGTTGAGTATTTTTTTGTGGTTTTCTTTTCTCTGGCCTTTAGCGTTGAAAATTTGGTGGTGGCGTATTATTTTTTTTAGCATCAAAGTTCATGAAAAATATAGAATTTTATGGGAAAACTAGGTAACTGCTGCTGTCGTTGAAACAAAACAAGTTTATTTGCTTTCAAATATTGCTTATTTGACCGGAAATATGCCATAAGTGAGATGTTTTATTAGGATAAAAGAGATGACTGGCTCTGCCTCAGCCGGTCCTGCAGAAAATACGCGGTGGCATCACCGCCCACTTTGGAATGTCCTTACGGGCAGAAGAGGTCATTTCCAGAAAAATGTGGCTACCGTGGGACTTCTACCACCTTTATAAGTACGTTTTACTATGTAACTCAATTATTCTGGGAAATACCCGTATAATCCCATTAACGTTATCGACTCGACACTCGGAATAGCCATTTTATGTTGGAGTGTTTTAAATGTCAATACATACATACATAAATACATACGTATATCCTGGTCCCCCGTCAGCTGAGCGCTCGTACATCCTGGTCCCCAGTCAGCTGAGCGCTTGTATATCCTGGTCCCCGTCAGCTGAGCGCTCGTATATCCTGGTCCCCCGTCAGCTGAACGCTCGTATATCCTGGTCCCGCGTCAGCTGAGCGCTCGTACATCCTGGTCCCCCGTCAGCTGAGCGCTTGTATATCCTGGTCCCCGTCAGCTGAGCGCTCGTATATCCTGGTCCCCGTCAGCTTAACGCTCGTATATCCTGGTCCCGTGTCAGCTGAGCGCTCGTACATCCTGGTCCCCCGTCAGCTGAGCGCTTGTATATCCTGGTCCCCGTCAGCTGAGCGCTCGTATATCCTGGTCCCCCGTCAGCTGAGCGCTCGTATATCCTGGTCCCCGTCAGCTGAGCGCTCGTATATCCTGGTCCCCCGTCAGCTGAGCGCTCGTATATCCTGGTCCCCCGTCAGCTGAGCGCTCGTATATCCTGGTCCCCCGTCAGCTGAGCGCTTGTATATCCTGGTCCCCGTCAGCTGAGCGCTCGTATATCCTGGTCCCCCGTCAGCTGACCGCGGAGCCAAGGCCGCAGACAGTTACCGTATGCCGTCCACGTCTGCTCCTCACGATTAGATCACGACAGTGTTCGTTATGGGCCCACCAACCCCCAGCCCGGCCCGGGCCGGGCCCATGAACAAGCTCAGGCCAGGACCAGGCCCGATGAAATTCACAATATTGAGGCCCAGGCCCGGTCCGGCCCGTTCAGATTAAGCATATCATTATTTTCACAAAATTTGCAATAATTATCCTAGCATTTAGCATATTTACTTGTATACTATAAATGTGAAACAATGAACCAACTATGCTAACTAAAAAAACAAAAATCCGCAGCAACAGTGTGTTGCTGTGGAAGTGAACTGCTGGTTAAAATATTGTTTCAGCTCTGACCTGAGCTTGCGCGCATTACTTCAACATTCTCAGCCCAGGCCCATCCAGGGCCGGGTGATTTCCTTAAAGTTGAGGCCCGGCCCACGGCCCATAGGGCCAGCCCGGCCCGTGGCGAACTCTGGATCACGATCGTCACGCCCTGATATCGAGATATGGCACCGATATTCAGAAGTGCGGCTCCGAAACTACATCCACTAAAACGTCCCTGCATACGTCAAAGGATACTAACAGGATCGCGTATTTGTGAGACTGAGATCCGCTGTTACCTTTCGACCAATTGTCCGAATAAATGACTTTGGTGGTAAAATCACGCACTATTTGATTGCCAAGATTGCCATTTGATTGCGTAGCAGGGATGATGAAAATAAGACAATTAGTACATCGATTATCCGAACTCTGCTGTTTATTGCGACTTTGCAATAATTTTTAACATCTTAATACACTTTTTTATTGACATTTTACCATTGAAACCATTATATGAAAATTAACGAATACTGCGGAACCGTGCAACCACCCCACTAACACTCTGCGGGGAAAACATGTAAAAATAACAGCATGTTATTACATCTTTTGGCTTTACGTTGACTTGAGATGACGATGGCACAAAGTCGGACACGTCAATAACCAGATGTGTACATTACATTTTGTTTTCGGGAATGTAAGTATGGATATTATTTTATTTTTACACATTAGCCGTTTTCACGAAGGATTATTGCGCTGAAAAGATACTGAGAAGTTTTAACAAGTTTGGTATACGAGTCTTAGTTGAAAAGTTTCGACGATCCATTCTTTAACTACATAACTTTTACATGCGTTTATTGGCTTGTAATGTCCCTCATAATGTTGTAATATGTTGGTAAAAAATATAATATGTTACATAATTCCGGTTTGGTGGTAATTAGCAAGATAAGTATTGATAGGTCAGTTGTGATCTCCACCGACTGAAACTTGTCAAAACTTCAGAACGATTCAGAAACATTCTGTGACGTGTGACGCAATTGGACGCAACGGACTCGCCCAATCCGGCCCAATCCGGCGGCCGGCCTGTGCGGCTTGGCTTTGTCCATGTGCGTGCGGCACGCGGGTCGGAAGCGGCGGCGAATCTATGCTGGCACATTGCTGCGCATGCGCAGGCAGACTTGTGATCCATGACGCTGCCAGATATAGTAATTAGTATGACGGCATGCTAAACCGAACGAATGGACTCTAGACGCATGTTCTTTAACCCGGCAGTCACTGGGGTATATTCTGTAACACGACTTACTGGGGGGGGGGGGGGGGGGAACCGGACTCTAGACGCATGTTCTTTAACCCGGCAGTCACTGGGGTATATTCTGTAACACGATTCACTGGAGGGGGGGGGGGGGGTAGCTCCCCTGGTATCTTCAGAACCAATGATTGCAGCGGGACGTGCAAGGCGGCATTCGAAAGCGCTCAATGAGATAAGCCTAACGCAAACTTTCAAACGCAAACAAATCAAATTAAGGTTACATGTCAGGTCACGGTCAAGTCAAACGTCAAAATCGAGGTATTTGAGTTTATGGACAATACTTGCCATCCATGGCCTTCGATTGCGCCTATAATCACCCAAAGTGCTGTCAAAGGTATGATACATATCCCACATGAGCTAAAGTGAGATTGTTGGAAAAGATCAAGGTCAAGGTCAGGTCACAAAAGGTCACTAAACACAAAATATCTACGAAAGTCATGCAGCACATGTTTTATGGATGCTTTTACGCGTATAATTCGATAGTGGTAGTCATTTTACCACCTGACTTCGTTTACGTGAAGTTAGTGTCAAGTTCAGGTCAAGTTCAGGTCACTGAAGGTCAAAATTTGAAATTGATAAATCGAAATAAAAAAGCATGTTTCTATATCAGTTTTATCTAAAACAAACAGCGCTGGGATTTATTTGTCTGTATCCGATCAATACAAGCCAAAAAACGCAATTTCAAAATGTGACGTCATGATTTACCTATACTTTATATGCCATGACAGTCAAAAAAGATGATATCATTTTGAAATTTGGTATGGTAGTTGCCCATATGTCGTTATCTGACATATATTCCGGTTTTATCAATATCTTTGACAAATTTGATTTTGTGAGCATTAAAAAAAACGTTGTTTTTTTTGTGAAATGTTTGGGGTCAAAAACCATTTTTTTTAATTGCGAGATAGCTGGTTTGTAACCCTTGCAATTGTCTACCTTTTAACGTTTTTCGATTGCATTTTGCTTCAAATGCAGCATTTGTACGGCCTGGCAAAGTTTAGCCGATTTTGGTGTCAAAATCGTGTTTAGTGACGTCACTAAATTCACTATATCTGAAAAAAATCTGACGATTTTTTAGATTTTTTCTCAAAAGGTGTAAAGATGATGCCCGGATAGGTACTGATAGGTTGGCGACGATATCTGCATTAGTTATTGAGATATTCCTAATATTCCTAAGGGGGAGCTAAAAGAAGCCCCCCCCCCAGTGACTCGCGGGTTAACCCTCGCCCTATGGGAGCTTCTTTCACCCTCGCCCTATTCTCGCCCTACGGGAGCTTTTTCACCTTTGTCCTAAAACGACCCCCCTGTTAACTTCCAAACCAAGCAACATAGAGCAACGCGGTAAGAACCAACATGTTGCCTGTCATGTTTGGAATATAACGGTATGTAATTTTTAGGTTTCGTGTCTACGAGTGACCTTCCAGGTCAAGTGAATGACCACGATCGACTACGTTCAGAACAACGATTTTGCTCTGTCAAAAAACCTCAAAATTAGAAATTGATGAATGTAAATAAAAGGCATGTTCCTAGACCAGTTTTGTCTCGGAAATACAGACGAGTTAATTATTTATTCGTATCTGGTCAAAAAAGTCCAAAAAAGTTACTAAAAAAATTACGTCATGAATTTCTTACACTTAGGGAGCCATCACTCAGTCAAAAATAGAGATATTTCTTTGAAATTTGGTTTCAGTATTGTCCATACCCAGTTCTCTCACATATATTCCGTTTTTTATCATCTTTGAAAATTTTATTTTGTGATTATTTAAAAAAAACAGTTTTTGCTCATTTTGGGGTCAAAAACTTTTTTTTTAATCCGAGATAGCCATGTTTAATAAAAATGACATTTTGTATCTATCCTTAATTGCGTTTGCAATTTGCTTCAAAATTCTGTTTTCTACGAGTTTTCAAACATTTATCGTTTTTCCACCAACATGACATCATTATTTCCCAAATTTCTCGAATAATTTCAATACAAATTTACAGCATACGTGTAATTGTTGTATACTTAGCTACTAAAAATTTCAGCAAGATACGCCGCATGTCTAAACAGTTATGCAATAAAAACCTCAGTGGGGTCGTTTTAGGACCCCCGTAGGGCGATAATTTAAAACGGTCAATTTTGTATCATAAACTTGTTATGGGCTCAATACATGTTCCCATAATTATTGAATAGTGATAATATCGACTAAATCAGTTATTTATTTCTTGGAATGGATAATATACTAAGATTTCTATACCAAAACTTCTTAAAACTTTTCAGAAATTTTCAGAAACTTTTCAGCGCAATAATCCTTCCTGAAAACGGCTATTGATGTTAAAAATAAGTATTTCGCCCGCAAAACGAGCAAAGTTACCCAGTCTCTATTTGCCCTGCTTGAACCAGAACAAAGCCAGCTTATTGAAGGAGTTCTCGAAACTTCTAGAATCCCATTTCCTGTTATAACTTGAAAGCGCCTGTTCGGCCGATGCAAGCTCCGCCAGAGCAGTACTTCCAGCAGTACTTCAAACGCCTCCGGGCCTCGCTCCCCCGGTGTTACTGCACGACCTTGAATCGGAAGTGATACCGGTGACCTCTGGCGCGGGATACATGCGCCGCACGTGTCTGTGAGGTCGTATGTCGCGTGATGCGTTCCCTCGGCGGAATGGTCGGCCGAACCTCGTTAGCAGGAAATTACTACCCATCGACACAGGACGGAGCCGAAGCGAATCAGATGACATCAGGCTAATGATGACATCAGCCGGAACGGTCTGTACAGCCCAGAACAACACGGGTTCAGACACAGGCTCAGCACCGCAACGGCACTCGTCAGTGTCAATGACAGCCTACTGGCGGCGGCAGATCGAGGTGACATCAGCATCCTTACACTGATTGATCTCTGTCGTGCATTCGATGTTGTTGACCATCAGACTCTACTGAATCAACTGCAGTTGCTTCAGATTTCCCCGGGCTGGTTTTGAAGCTACCTGGGTGGTCACCGACAGTGCGTTCAACTGTCTGGGAGAGGAAAGTCGGCACTGCTCCCAATCAACATTGGAACTTTTGCAGGGCTCATGCCTCGGCCCGATTCTGTACAACATCGCCTCCATCAGCGCTGCCTGCTATGTGCCGTCAGAGATCGATGGCTATACGGTTCGAATGGCCAGGTACGCTGATGACACCTAGCTGGTCATATCAGGCCCGAAGGAACGGCTGTCAGAGATTCAGTCTGCATTGGAGCGAGTACTCGGCACACTGGCCACCTACTTTCTCCAGAATGGCATGAAGATCAATGCGGCAAAAGCCGAGCTGATGATGGTCGGGGGCAGATCTGCGCTTCAAGCTGTCGGAATGGATCCGGGTCGAGTGCTGTTCCTGGGCGAGACCTGTGTCTACTGTAAAAAATCTAGGAGTTATTTTCGATAGTCAGTTGAGGCTTGAGCTTTGAGCCGCATATAAATCATGTCGTAAACAAATGTTTTGGTATGCTTGTTGGCCTTATACACGCAAAACATGTACTTCCTTTACATGTGCTACCGACCATAGTAGATGCTTTAGTTTTGTCACATGCACGGTACTGTAGTCAGGTATTCGGTTGTGCAACCAAGACCACGTTGCAGCGACTGCAAAGAGTGCAAAATTTTGCTGCTAGAGTGATTTCTGGTAGAAGGAAGTACGACCACATATCCGACGTGATTAAGGACTTGGAATGGCTATCTATCGGTTCATTGGCTGATATAAACGACATGTGTCTTCTGCACAACCTTATTGCCACAGGTGAACCCGAAGTGCTAAGAAAACCCGAGGTGCTAAGTCTGTTACAATAGAGAAGTTTCCCAGCGTCGAACCAGGCAGTCGGATCACTTGTACTTGCCCCGGACTCGCACCAGCCTACGCCAGAGGACATTCATATACCGAACGTGTAAACTGTACAATGAGCATGTGATTGGGACGGAGCTCCAAAACATGTCCCACGCACGCTTTAAGAAAGCGCTGACATCTCGCCTCTTGAATTAGTTAGTACGTTACCACAATGGGGTATTTTACAGTGTGTTTTGCTTTGTTTTTAGTTGTTCCTAGACCCCGCCCAGGCCCCCACCCAGTTGACCGCAAACACGGTGAAATACCTGGGACCGGCCCGACACCTGTTGGGTCGGTCGGTCGGCCGGGCGAGCGGCTCGCCGCACTCTGGCCGGCGGACGCTCGCCTGGCCGGCGGCGAGGGGGTCGCCGCCTCAGTGACCGCTGAAATAAGCGTGAGGCGGCGCGGGCGAGGCCTGACTTTGTATTGTGTTTCTTATTGTTTTATAATGCTTTTGCTATCACCGTGCTCATATTTTATGTTTGTATATGCATGTGTACCGTGTACGACAATGACCTCAGATAGCCCTGAATTGTGGATTGGTCAGCTGACGTCACTACACACATACACACATACAGACTAGAGGTGGATCAGTAGGATTACGGGGAGAGGTGTCTCATAGGATCAGACTGGAGGTGGCTCCAAGGGAGGGTTGGCTCCATAGGACCAGACGAAGAGGCGGCTCCATAGGACCAGACGGAGAGGCGGCTCCATCGGACCAGATGGAGAGGCGGCTCCATAGGACCAGATGGAAAGACGGCTCCATAGGACCAGATGGAGAGACGGCTCCATAGGACCAGATGGAAAGGCGGCTCCATAGGACCAGATGGAGAGGCGGCTCCATAGGACCAGATGGAGAGGCGGCTCCATAGGACCAGATGGAAAGGCGGCTCCATAGGACCAGATGGAGAGGCGGCTCCATAGGACCAGATGGAAAGGCGGCTAGACGGCTCCATAGGACCAGATGGAGAGGCGGCTTCATAGGACAAGAGGTAAAGACGGCTCCATAGGACCAGATGGAGAGGCGGCTCCATAGGACTAGATGGAGAGACGGCTCCATAGGACCAGATGGAGTGGCGGCTCCATAGGACCAGATGGAAAGGCGGCTCCATAGGACCAGATGGAGAGGCGGCTCCATAGGACCAGATGGAAAGGCGGCTCCATAGGACCAGATGGAGAGGCGGCTCCATAGGACCAGATGGAGAGGCGGCTCCATAGGACCAGATGGAGAGGCGGCTCCATAGGAAAGACGGCTCCATAGGACCAGATGGAAAGACTGCTCCATAGGACCAGATGGAGAGGCGGCTCCATAGGACCAGATGGAGAGGCGGTTCCATAGGACCAGATGGAGAGGCGGCTCCATAGGACCAGACGAAGAGGCGGCTCCATAGGACCAGATGGAGAGGCGGCTCCATAGGACCAGATGGAAAGGCGGCTCCATAGGACCAGAT
>JAXIVJ010008781.1:0-53919 GCA_036785665.1 Chirona hameri | reverse complement strand
AAGATCAGGCAGAAATTACATGTCATTCTATAAAAAAAAGTGTATTGAGTACTTGAGTACCCTCTGGCACAATAACAAAGGTAGCAAAATAGTCGAGCCGCAAGCCTTTGTCGGCCCGCATCTATGAACATGGCTATGGCTGAACATCTGGCAGGCAAACAAGCTTAGTGAGGGCACCATTTACCCAAATGTGTTCAAATTTCCAATCCAGCACATTCTATATCAATGCAAAGTGAACGCACCTACGTTTGGTTGTTACTAAATTAAAGGTTTCCTTGATATATTTTTTATATTGAAGAAAATACTTTTGTTTTTACCTTTGTATCCCTATTGACTTCTCGGCACATTTGAAACTAAATGAATGCAAGTTGGAATCTTCCATTTTTACTGTGTATAGCACCCAGTCAAATGTATGGGTTTAATGTCACTGGGTAGTGTACCCAGTGTACCCAGTGGTGGTTACGCCCATGAATGTTCGTGAACTGTTCATTGTTTGTTTATTCTTTCCAGCTGATGACGGCATTGTCATGAACACATCTGTTCACGAACTGTTTGTTTGTGTTTTTATTAGGAAATAGGAAAAATAAACACACACCAACCCAGATTAATAGGAAATAGGAAAAATAAACAAACACCAACCAGATTAATAGATATATATATATATATATATATATATATATATATATATATATATATATAATAGATTTGTTTATTCATTTCCAGCTGATGACGGCATTGTCCATGAACACATCTGTTCACGAACTGTTTGTTTGTGTTTTTATTAGGAAATAGGAAAAATAAACACACACCAAACCCAGATTAATATTAGGAAATAGGAAAAATAAACACACACCAAACCCAGATTAATAGATGTGACTCAAATAATCTACAGTCAAACCAACGTAAAAATTTTGTCGGATTGCGTAGCATCAGTCATATTGCGTTGTGGCTGTCAAACACTTGTCTGTTCGCCATCCAGACTCAGACTAAAGTGCCTGGAACCTTCTGTGATCGATAAGGTATTTAATAAGACGCGTGATCAGGGGCGGTTCTCCCATGTAGGCAAGGTAGGCAATGCCTACCCAGTTCGGAGGCAATGCCTACCCAGTTTGGACTTCGGTAGCCTTCTTCCGATACCGATATTTATCTTCCCTTTTTTCATTTCGTTTTTTTTCTTCTTCTCTTATTGATTAATATGGTTTTCTGCAATCGGAATGGGCCTATCTTGGAGCAAATTTTCCAAATTTTGCAAGAAAATTTCCTTCGAAACCATAAATTAAACGCAAATGTGAGAAAAACCTTGCCTAAGCTTGCCTACCTCGTCCTACTAGATTCTCGACCAGCCTGTGTACAAATCTATTGGGTCCTGCAGTAGAAAATTCCTTGCAAGGTAGGCCAATCCACTAGAAAATCGAGAAGAGCACACCTTTTTAAGCGCAATAACTTCATTAAATAAATATGACTGCAATACCAATTAGTATTATGCTCGTAGTAGCTTGCCACATAGGGGTTCAATTATGATTTCGAAAATCATGTTTCTACCACTTTTTGAATGAGTCATTTATTCTAGAAATTCAGAACACTTTTTGTCAAACACGCAAGACAAACATGCATGTTTAGGAAAAAGATATACAATTGAATTTGACATATATTTGAAGTTAAATATAAAACAATTTGTGAGAATCATCCCGCGCGGCGCTGGGGGGAGGGGGATACATTTTACCGACATCGACATAATGATGTTTTAATGACGTCATGTCATGCCATTTTTGGTGGAAAAACGTTAAATGTTTGTAAAATCGTACAAAATATAGTTTTGATGCAAATCAAAATAAAAGCGTAAAAAGAAATAAAATAACATTCTCTTCCAAATGGCTATCTCGGATTTTCAACATTTTTGGTTTTGACCCAAAAAAATCACAAAACGATTTTTTCGGAAGGATTTCTACAAAAGTATTTATTTAAAGATATTACAAAACGGAGGATATATCAGAGAACCAAGTATGGACGATACCCAAACCAAATTGCAAATCAATATATTTATTTTTGACTGACTTATGGCTCCCTGAGTATAAGTAACTCATGACGTCATTTTTTTAAGTTACGTTTCGGTGTGTTTTTATTGACCAGATACAGAAAAATAAATGCCACCGCTGTATTTCTGAGATAAAGTTAGTCTAGGAGCATACCCTTTTATTTAAATTAATCAATTTCAAACTTGGTCCTTTTTGTGACCTGACCTTGACCTGAGGGCCATTATATGTGGTCAGGTTGTGAAAATGGCTGCTACTATCGAATTGTACGTGTAAAATAACCCATACAACATGTGTCGCATGACTTTCGTAGACCTGTGACCTTTTGTGACCTAACCTTGACCTTGACCTTTGCTTACAATTTTACCTTTTCCTATGCAGGAGATGCATTCTACATTTGAGAGCACTTTGTAAGATAATAGTCGCAATCTAAGGCTTTAGATGGAAAGTATGACCCATAAACCCAAAATGTGACCTCATTTTAAGAATGTTGGGTATGCGTTTCACTTCTTCTCATTGAAAGCTGTCGATCGCCGCCTTGCGCGTCTCGCTGAGGTCATTGGTTCGGAAGATACGAGGGGGAGTACAATTTATCCCCCCCCCCCCCAGCGCCGCGCATTCGGATGGAGACCCCAGCGCTGCGCGGGCTAAAGGGACTGTCCCACCTTTTTGAAAGTTGTCGAATCATACTTAATTGCATATCTACATGCCAGGCGTGGTCAGCTGCACATGTGCGTAAACTTTTTCCCGAAAAAAAATTGCTTATCTTGGAGGATATTCAACTTTTAGTTTTAAGTGGAAAGTTGGGTTGGTGACGTCATATGATTTTTTTTTAATAACAGGGAAATCCTTTGTGCTGCCAAATATATGGCACAACTTTTTGTCGACATCTATTGCGCAGAAAGAGCGAACCACCCGGTGTCTAGATTTGGCTAGCACTATCAGCTGGAGTTGTTGCAGCAGTTGGCCACCAGGGACCGCTAGTGAGCCAGGGTGTTATGACGTCGCAAGCAAATGGTACCATTACATATTGATTTATTTATTTATAAATAAATAAATACATATTTAGCGTTAAATATTTAACTGGTACCATTTGCTTGCGACGTCATAACACCCTGGCTCACTAGCGGTCCCTGGCGGTCAACTGCTGCATCAACTCCAGCTGGTAGTGCTAGCCTCTAGATTGCGAACCACCCGGGGATCGATAAATGGAAGACGAAAATATTCCAAGGCTGACATTAAAACAAGTCGACTATCATTACCAGTTGGGTAAAGAGAGACGACGCTGTCGGTTTAGAGGACCTATTAAAATGCACATTGGCCTTATTACGAGCGAGCGCGAAGCGGTCGCTCGTCTGTCCGTGATATATGGGAAACATTTGAATATGAGCAGCCCGACCCGACCCGGCCCGGCCCGTGGAGACGCTTTTTACAAGTTAATATCTCTGCAACCGCACGTCCGATTGACAAGCGGACTTCTTTGCGGAACAGCCTCATCCAACCTACCCTGTTTGATATCAGTGCCGACTCACGTAGGTGACTACCACTGCGCGTGGCGCGTGCCGCGTCAGGGGTGTTGGAAGGTGTTTCCTCGCACTAACTCCGCAACGGCTGAGCCGATTGTGTTCAAATTTGGTGTGTGGTTAGGGACCCCTCAGCCGCCACTTTCCCACATGTTATTGGCGGGGAGCCTCTGCACGTGCGCACGTGCACACTCCTATTCTATATCTCAGGAACGGCTGAGCCGATTGTGTTCAAATTTGGTGTGTGGTTAGGGACCCCTCAGCCGCAGCTTTCCCACAAGTCGGGGATGGGGTACCTATGCACGTGCGCACGTGCGCACCCCTATTATATATCGCAGGAATGGCTGAGCCGATTGTGTTCAAATTTTGTGCGTGGTTAGGGACCTCTCAGCCGCCACGTTCCCACAAGTCAGGGGGTGGGGTGCTTCTGCACGTGCGCACCCTTTTGTATCTCAAAAACTAATTGCCCGATGGAGTTGAAATTTACCATACATTTTCTTCGCGCTCGCTCGTTCATCGCCAACTTCGGCGCCTTACTGTTTTTTTTTACAGATGTCAAAATCAATCTCGAATACCTTTTTGATTAGATCATTGTGGTTGTTTTAACTGCTACCATACTTAATTTCAATGCCAAGCCATCAAAATGGCTATCTCAACTCAAATATAATGTTAAGGTGGTCCCTTTAAGTAAAATATTAATGTAAATAATTTTATTTATTAAATTTGTATTTATTGACATGATGGAAATTGCACCATAATCCATATATAACCATCACCCTACGGGGGGCCTGGCCAATTGCAAACACAATTCACCAAGGATACAAAATGGCATTCTTTTTCAAATGGCGATATCGGATTTTCAAAATTTTGGGTTTTTGACTCCTAAAATTAAAAAAAAACTGATTTTGGGAAAATACCCACATTTTTTTAAAAGATGTTAGATAAACCGGAATACATGTGAGAGAACTGAGTATGCAAAATATCCATACCAAATTTCAAAGCCATATCTTCATTTTTGACTGAGTGATGGCTTTCTAAGTGTAAGAAACTGATGACGTCATTTTTGTATTACTTTTTTTACTTTTTTGACAAGATACGAACAAATAATTACCTTTTCTGTATTTCTGAGCAAAAACTAGTCTAGGAACATGCCTTTGTATTTACATTTATCAATTTCTAATTTTGAGGTTTTCTGAAGAGCAAAATCACTGTTCTGGACGTGGTAAATCCGAGATCATTCACTTGACCTGGAAGGTCACCCGTTGACCTGAAACCTAAAAATTGCATACTGTTAGATTCCTCTCATGACAGGCAATATGCTGGTTCTTACTGCATTGCTATAAGTTGCTTGGTTTGGAAGTTAACAGGCGCCTGTCAGCCCCCCCCCCCCCCCCCGTAGGGAAAGGTGAAAAAGCTCCCGTAGGGCGAGGGATAATACTCTTGATAATTATTTTCCTGCAGCTTTTTTGGATTCACGCCGATAGATTTGCACTGACCAGATTTTATTTCTTGTTGATTTGAATAGCTAAGTGATAGGTATATGAGCATTGTTGGTTAAGCAATAAGCTATGATATACATTGTTGATGATTTGCTTGACAGTGGGGGTTTCGGTCGCCATGATTATACTTGCAGAGGAAAAGTATTGTCCAACGAGGCCATCTGTCAGTGACCCTGGACTGGGTGCAGAAGGTAGGTAAGGTTTGGCGAGCGCTGCTAAGGAATGCCGCTGATATGGCAATTAAATTGGCCTGTTGGGTACGTTTTTATGACGATGCTGCCTTACCTACCTAGTCTCAAGGGCCCAGCGCCGCCCCTGAGTCGCGTGATAAGTTTCGTATGGCAGCAATGCAAGTAGGTGGCATAGTCACAGTGTGCGAAGAACAAATACTGAAAAATGCTTGGAGAGTTATAACACTTCTGTTCTTTACGTCGGCACATCTGAATAAAAAAAAAACACGAAGAGATTCTTTGCACATTGCTAGCAACTCAGCGATCTCGAGAAAAAAACTAGAAAACACCTCGAATGCACCTGGGAATTAACTACACCTGTCGGGAAGGAGGAGTCCATCTCAGAGATAGACTCTCTACCGCAACAAACTAGACTACGGCGCACCACTTTCCACGTTTCATGTTTCCCTGCTGCGCCAGTTTGTCCGGCATCTTTTTGTGTGTCAAGCCGCGGGTTCAGCGACAGCGGCCGCCCCGCCCCGCCCACGTCGCACCGCGCTACACCGCGCCGCGCTGCAGCCCTCCGCAGTCTCTCCCGCGCCCTGTGGCCGTCGACAGCCCCTGACCATGCTCCGCGTACTGCTGCTGCTGCTGGCCGTCTGCGCCCCCACCCTGCGCGCCTTTCCCGATGGCGCGCCGCCCGAGGCCTGCATCAGGGGCATGGAGCCCAACCACAGCGGAACCAGAGGCCGGAACCACATCGACGTGCCGTTCATCGTGTTCCGCCACACGTCACGTGGACGGGTCACAGGTGAGGGGTGAAGGGGTCATACCGGGTCACAGGTGAGGGGTGAAGGGGTCATACCGGGTCACAGGTGAGAGGTGAAGGGGTCATACCGGGTCACAGGTGAGGGATGAAGGGGTCATACCAGGTCACAGGTGAGGGATGAAGGGGTCATACCGGGTCACAGGTGAGGGATGAAGGGGTCATACCGGGTCACAGGTGAGGGATGAAGGGGTCATACCTGGTCACAGGTGAGGTGTGAAGGGGTCATACCGGGTCACAGGTGAGGGATGAAGGGGTCATACCGGGTCACAGGTGAGGGCATGGGTGGAGTTTTTTTTTCTTCAAAATAAGTTGGTGGGGCAAAATGTAATATGTTAAGACACTTCGGTGAGTCCCGGTAGAACGTCACCAGCGCGTTAACCTGGGAGATCGAGTGACTCAGCGCGCTCACTCCAAAAAGCTGCTAATTGTCTGTTACAATACACCAAAATGCACTTTCATGGACATAGGTAATTTAAAATATTTAAATATACTCCAAAACACTACAATCAACATATAAATTAATCCATTTCTGCACACTATCCATTTTTACACCCCGTAATTTCAGGAAGGAATAGCAGAGGGCATACCGCCAACAAATCTCATTTTCAAGTTACTTGAAACCACACTGCCTTCCACTCTACAAAACATTACCCAGACTGGTTATTGATTCACCTTTTTTAGAAGGATTCAATCACGATTCATGTCACCTCACTCATTGGGAATATGAATGATTCAGTCACCGTTTGATTCATGGATAACCATTTTGAGAAATGATTCTTTCGATTCAAAGAATCAATTTTTTTTAAATCAAATCACGTTTCACTCACCATTGAAATAGCATTGCACAGTCTTTCTGATTCAATCAGCCTTGTTTCTATGCGGATTTTGATTCAAGCATGATTCATGAATACAAAAATCCGGTGGTGAATAGATTCTTCTTTGATTCAAGGGATTTTGATTGAACGATTCCAATCGATTCAATCAGAGTTGAATCGATAACCAGTCTGTCATTACCAAGACAGGAAAAGGACAGAAAACCACTGAACCTTACACCAAGGAGAGGGCACATCTCTGATCAGGAAGGATAGCAGCCTCAAGAACATAACATCAGCATACCAGACACCCAGGCACTGAAAAAGGTCCTTGCTGAAGATAGCTTCTCCCTCCTTGAGTATCTTCTCAAAAAATATCTTCAGGAAGGTCATGTCAAAGTATGAAAAATTATTGGTATGCACTCATCTTACAACAGAGCATATAAGGGATACTTTGTGATTCAATACATACATGCTATGCAACATCAAAAGTTACTACCAGTGAATGTGTACAGTGTACACTAAATGTAAAATCGTTACATAATTTTAAACAAATAAATATTGGGCACAATCTTACTTGAACTTTGAAGTAGGTACAACTAACAACGCATCTCTGATAAATAATTAAGCATTTTGATTTCCAAAGCATGAGCAAAGGCGAAAGGTATAATCAAAGGCCTCATCACCTGACCTTATTCTTCACATTAACCAAACTCAAAAGGCTGGAGAACTGAAGTTTGTGGAACCATGTCTGATCTTTGTATGTACATATATGCAAGCGGCCAGTAGAAACAATTTTACGAAACATTCACGCAGCATTTGTCTCAACTAAAAAACGACTTGTGAATGCGTTTTCATAAATAGCTTTGTCTTGAAAACTGGGATTCTAATAATGAAAAGAACATTTCAAATTACAATAAAAATGTTGGCATTCGCCATTGCTTGATTTTTCGTTAAAAACATTGTCTTAGATTTGTCTAATGTCTATTATTAAGTGAAATGTCTTGAGGTTGTTGTGCAATCGACTCATCAGATACAAAATTTGCGCACTGAAACTTTTGCTGACGGCTGGTAGATGAAAAGTGTAAAGGTATCCTTAAAATATTTATTTGTGCTTCCTCAATATCTTAGGATAGGCACACCTATGGTTATCTTATAATGGTTTCTTGGCCAGGCACCATTTATGATTGACTCCAGTCTCCACAGAGTTTTGCCAGATTTGAACGCATTAACTTAAGGTGAATGTAAAGCTGCTGTAGTTTCCGGCTTAGCTACAAAGCCACCAAGCAACATTTTTTGTTTGCAGATGCTCCAAACATGATACAGTTTCTGATGAAAATAGTGAAGTTGCTAGTACCATATTGTGCTTATGTTATACATTTATTAAATTATAAATCATCCCTTAATTTTTGTTTTTATAAATGTTAAAGATATAGCAATAGCAGCCCTTCCTCAGATTGAATGCGTTTAACTTTGTAAAGATGTCAGAAGCAGTTGATATTACTTGTGCAAGTATATTGGCCAGCTCCAGCTTCTTTTAAAGTTGTTGGGGCAAAAAAAAATGTTGGTGGGGCAAAAACCAATGTTGGTGGGGCAGTGGCCCCACCAAGTGTATAGGAAACTCCGCCCCTGGGTGAGTGTACACCTCACAAGGACGGGTCACGGGTGAGGGACACAAGAGTTGCAAATGGTGAGGAAGGGACGAGCAAAAAGTGAGGAATCGAAGAGAAGAAGAAACTGAATGTACTATGCATAGATGAAGAACGAAGGTTTAACAAGAGGAACAATCGCATCTAGATTGGTTGATAAAGACAGGTAATAGCCTTTAGTTCCTTAAACAACAAAGACACACATTACTATAACTGGAAGCGTGTGCGGAAGTATTACTTTAGCTTTAATGCAGCTATTACTGTAATGATTCGCTTCGTCACTTGGGTAGCGAAAGGAGTTGCGAAAGGAGTCCCTTCTACAGTTTAAAGTTGCGTCCGTTTCAAAACCTGCGGAAGCTGTTTTTGAAAGGAAAAGTTCTTAAAGAACCGCGTTTTAAAAACGAATAGCAATTATAAACGATCTTGCAATGTTTCACGAAACTTGATAGCTAAATTTTCTGTCTGAGAGCAGGCGAATCGACGCAAAAAAGCTTGCGTGGAGGGATTTTTTTTCTTCTATGCCGCCACCCATGAACAGGTGACCAGGAGTGCCCCGCCCTCTATCCCAACGACGCACATCACCTTACGTGAACACCAGAAAACAAAAGAGAAAATTTCCCGGCACTCCCAGCTATGAAATGGAAGAAGAAAATAAACAAGCCAATGAAGAGAGGAGGGCGGTGGTGTGTTAGCTGTGGTAAAAGGAAGGCAGAAAGTAATCGCTGCTGAAATCAGCAAGCGACTGCCCCCCAACTACGCCCCCTTGGTCATAGTACATTCTCACATTTGCACATACATAACCGAGTTAGTAAGGATCGCAAGGGTTTGTCTCACTGTCTGCTTCCCCGATCTCATTGATATCAAGAAAGGTTTGCCAGACAGTGAGAAAGGAAAACTTCATTCATACAAAGGATGGGCAAGGCAGGTCCTGGTCTAGGCAAGCAGAAGGTCTTTGCTGGAACCCGGCGAGTCCTCCCAGCTAAGCAAAGCTTGTTGCTGTTCGGTCTCACCCAGGTCCCAGCGCTAATATATAGAGGTGAATCAAATCATCTACAGTCAAACCAACGTAGAAAAAAAATGATGAGCAAAATGCAGTGTCAGGTGTTAGCTTATAAATAATTATTTACTGCCAAATATCTCGTGTGTCGTTTTTCATTTTTTCCCGTTTAATTTGTTGGACAATTACAATTTGTTTTGATAACGCATTTTTGAAATGTATTTGTACCAACACTTAAGCTGAAACTGCTTGGGTTTCTGAAATTTTGATTTAACGTATCAATATTTGGTTCCTTATAAAGATAAATTGTTTAACCTAGACGAGCTTTGTTAAATATAACAAATACGATAAAGAGATTGCCTGGTAATTTAATGTAGAACCACAACAGTTGCACGCAATGACACATGTCATATTTGTAAAATTAATTGCTGGAAAATATTTTCAAAATTGCTGTGTCGGATGTTATGCAGATCGTAACTTTTTCCGGTTTCACACCAATATGAAGAGAAAAAAAAATGCAAACTAAAAATTATCGGTATGTTATATGCTTAAAGAACGTTCTGAAAATCCCACATGAACACCCCCGCAGGAATAGGACTGCATTATTGATATTAGCTCCAATGACATTGGCGAGCCAACTGAACTGCATAGTGAACTGAACTGCAGCGGTAGTTCAGATGGCCTCCACTAAAGACGGGTTTGCTTTACCTTAGACGGGTAGCTTAGACGGGTTTGCTTATAGACGGGTTTATATTTTGTTTACGATGAATATACGATGAATTCACAATGCAAAGTTAAAAATGTAAAACGAGTGGCATGTATTACGAATCATTATCCTATGAATATACGATGAATTAACAATACAAAGTCAAAAATCTAGAATGTGTGGCATGTATTACGATTCATTATCATATACGTATTGTATTGACTGCTGTTCTTGACTGAAAACAAATGCACTTATTATCACTACAACTCGCTACAGTTAATTTCATAGCGGAGGCTGTAGCAAATTTATGTGTATACAAATTCCAGCTCCTTCCACCAACACTCATTGGTTGTGACTGGAGCCGAATGCTCGGGATCCAGCCATCAAACACGGATTATTTTCGTTTGAAGTACTGATAGATTGACCACAGGCCTTGGCATACCCCATATTTTTAGCGACGGGGTAGACCACGGATTTTGCTCTCTTCATGTGAAATGTCCAGATAAGAGTCTTGGCATCATATTGCAGCCAACTTTTACCGGCCTGCAAAGGCATCCAACATTTTACCATTTCTTTCAGTACCGGGCTCCCTGGGCTGGAGACTTTCCTCTGCGGTCGGTCAATGTCACTGAAGTACCGCCGGGATATCCCGCCGTGGCTCGCGGCAGGTGTGAGCTCGTTGAGACGAGCGGTGGGAATTTGCTGGCCAGATGAGGACCATTTTCATCTATTTAAGTTGCCATTGCCCGTTAAGTTTACCCATTCCAATCGGATGAGATCATATTTAGCCCAAGTTGAAAAAGTAATGTGGCACGGTGAAGACTCTACAAGACGCATAAAACTAATGACACACATCACTCATATGTATGGCATACATCACTTCATATGAATTGGTGGCAAGAGAGTCAACGAACTTTCGCTATATCTCTAACCTTCAGGATGAGCAATTATTCCCGATTGATTTACGGTGGATGCCTGGCAGCTATAGCTCTGTCGTAGAGGCTGAACAATTAGGGTTGGGTGGTGGCGGGAGCCAGGCAGCTGAAACAAGGCTGTCCCAAATGACCATGGCGTGTGCCTCTGAACGTCAGTTCCAGGTCCGGACAACCTCTTCGTGGTACCCAGGATTATCCTCGAACTCATTGTGCTGATTACTTCTTACGAAATTACCAATACAATTTGTAAAATATTGGGAAAATATGCAGTTGTCTGAAAAATGCCATTGTTAAACAGGTGTATTTTAACTTCTTTTCTGCATTGCAGTAGGTCAATGAAAGATAATTATTTTGTGTAATTTGACAACGTTAGACGTAAGCCACAACCTTATTTCAACTTCTTTACTGATTTGTAGGATGTTAATGAAGGGGATTATTTGTGTTTTTATATTTTTTACTTGGTTCGAACTTTTTGAATGGATGGATTTCCGAGGTCAGGACCCTCGCTAAGCAGAGCTTGTTGCGTAGGCCCTGACCTCTACCATCCGATCGCGCAATTCCTGGTAGCCGGCAGAATTTAGAGGCGAAAGTTTTACGTGCCCGACATACCTGGACACGGTCCGCCCCGCTCACTGACGTCACCTGACCTTGAGTGCGACCGCTGCCACAGACCGCAGACCATCCCAGCCAGGGGCAAATAGCGAGCGCCGAAGCGACTCGAACCCGGGCTGCCACTACCGGGTGAGGTCAGAGTCCCAGCGCTCTGCCACTGAGCTACAGGGGTGGACGGGTTTAATTTCGCAGTTTCTCAGTTCCAAGCAAAAGTATGGTAACCGCTAAATGTACACCAAACCTAAATAGTTATCGCACGCTATCTACCGTTCGTAAGTGCATAGAAAGGAGACGATTAAGTGTCAGGTCGGGTTCGTGATGATGGTGATGATTTGGACTGGGTCGCCGCACTTGATCAGGTTATGTGGCGCCCAAGGTCAGGTCTGGCTCGGAAGCAGAGCACCCGACGTGATAGTAGCAGGCGTGGAGCACTAGACTAGCCCCTCGACCAACATCGCCTCGGTCCTGCAGGAGGTGCATTGTCATCCAGCGGCAATGATACTAAACACAGGGCGGTTTGCCTCAGAAGCCCTGGGCTCCCTGCAGACCCCGAAAAACACAGACATCACTCCAAGGTCAGAGACAACGTGCTATGCAAGGGGCCTCCCGGATCGGTGCAACGTGATCACGAACACGAAGTTCCGGGACAATCCTGGTCCACGAAATTCATTGTCGTCTGTGATGTGTAAGGTTTGTAGGTACAACAGACTATCAACAAAGTGATGCACACGTGAGTTCATGCCTACTCAAAGCAACGAAAATCTCCTTTGGTTTGCCTTTGTTTTTCTGAACATCCAAGTGTCGTTGAGGTCATGACGTTAGCTGGCATGTTCCCTTTGTCTGTAAGATTATCGTTGTTCGACTACATAAGGCTGGCCGAGGTGGCCTCAGAACAAATGATCGTTTGCCCACTTTAGTTTCCGTCGCACCTGATCTGCCTTCCTGGGACCTGCCTTGTTTCCTCAGCCATTTCCTGTGATTTTCTGACATTAGCCGTGTTCACGAAGGATTATTGCGCTGAAAAGAAAATACAAGTTTCTGAGAAGTTTTGGGATAGAAGTCTTAGTTCGACGATCCATTCCTTAACTACACAACTTTTACATGCGATTTTTTGCCTTAAATGTCCCTCAGAATTTTGTAATATGTTGGTAAGAATATAATATGTTGAAAAAAATTGTGGTTTGGTGGTGATTAGCAAGATCAACATTGATAGGTCAGTTGTGATGCCAGATCCCCACCGACTGAAACTTGTCAGAACTTCAGAACGGTTCGAAAATGATGTGTCGTGTGACGCTATTGGCCGCAATGGACTCGCCCAATCTGGCCCAATCTGGCGACCGGCCTGTGTGGCTTGGCTTTGTCTATGTTCATGTGTCGTGTGACGCTATTGGCCGCAATGGACTCGCCCAATCTGGCCCAATCTGGCGACCGGCCTGTGTGGCTTGGCTTTGTCTATGTTCGCGTGGCATGCGGACGAGGGTCGGAAGCGGCGGCTAATCGATGCTGGCCCATCACTATGCATGCGCAGACAAACCTGTGATCTATGACGCTGCCAGATTTAGTAACTAGTATGACGGTATGCTAAACTGAACGAATGGACTCTAGACGCATATGTGCTTTAAAAACGGCCAATTTTGTAACATAAACTTGTTATGAGCTCAATACATGTTCCATAACTATTGAATAGTGATAATACCGCATAATCAGTCATTGATTTCTTAGAATATATAATATACTAAGACCTCTATACCAAAACTTGTCAGCAACTTTTCTTTTCTTTTCAGCGCAATAATCCTTCGTGGAAACGGCTATTAAAAATGTCCGATGCCTGTTACCGTCACGGTTCCCCCGGTTCGCGTTTTCGTCACGCAAACATGAAGGAAAATGAGAAAGAGTTGGTGTAGCATTTATCTTCTCTAGCCCACAGGTTTCGTGAAATCCCCCCCCCCTACACACACACACACACACACACACACATGCTCACACACACGACTTCCCGCAAAAAGATAATGATGAACAATACTTATTATCGAGAGTAGTCATCTGCGCACTGCAGACAGTACATGTATATATGACACCCAAAATATGTGTGTTCGCTGTAACTGGTCCTTTAAAAGTACATGTAGTATGCACGTATAGTTAACCCGCGCACCGCTGGGGGGGGGGGGGGGGCAGACACTGTCCCCTCCCGGATTTTATCATTGACTTGAAAACTATGATAGATATCGACGTGAAACTTGCATTATCTTATGCTGCATCAATTCTACGTATTCTCACAAAATTTAAATGCAATTTGTGGAGGAGTACTTTGGGAGATAATGAAGTTTAGTGACGCCATTGCATGCCATTGTTGGTGAAAAAACTATAAATATTTGACAAATCGTAGAAAATCGAGTTTTGGAGCAAATTGCAAATAACAAACGTCAAAAGTAAGGAAATTGCATTGTCTTCACAATGGGTATCCCAGACTTTAATTGAGTTTTTGACCCCAAAAAATATAAAACTGTTTTATTCCGGAAAATTTCCACAAAATCAATTAAAAAAAATAATAAAAAACGGAATATATGTTGTAGAAACAAGTATGGACGATAGCCAAACTAAATTTCAAAACAATGTTTTGTTTTGGCTGACTTATGGCTCCCTAAGTATAAGTGATAAGTAACTCATGACCTTATTTTTTCAGTTGCGTTTTTGTAGTGACTATATACACACAAACAAATGCCACCACTGCATTTCTGAGACAATATTGTCAAAAGTTAAGTTAAAATGATCAATAACATGCCAAATATGTATTTTAGTGGTCAAATGAATAATTAAAATAGACAAGCTTTCGACATCACTGTCATTATCAGGTCTGAAGTTAACTTCAGACCTGATGATGACAGTGATGTCGAAAGCTTGTCTATTTGAATTATTCATTTAACCACTAAAATACATATTTGGCATGTTATTGATCATTTTAACACAACTTTTGACAATAATGTCCATCATGCCAGCCATCCAAATAATAAATTTCTGAGACACAACTGGTCTAGAAACATGCCTTTCGTATCGATATTAATCAATCAGCGCGCAGTTCTTTTTCACAGCCTCAATGGCCGAATTCGTCGGGAATGCTCATGATGATAAAAGCTTCTACAAAGTATTGCAGGTTTCGGAGCAGGCGAGTCACTTTCAAGTTGAGTACAGTGGCGTCGCCGACGGGGGGTGCGGGGGGTGCTAGCACCCCCCACTTTCAGAAAGTGGGGGGTGCGCACCCCCCACTTTTTCTGGGCCCGGGATGGGCCTTTTTCGGGGCTCGCAGCGCCCCGAAAAGGGCATAACGCAAAATCCCCAACCCGAATACCCTGTTTGGACCAGTGTCGGAGCAAAACAAAAACAATACATTTTTTTATAGCAACATTTCCGCTACAAATAAATCGCAAATTCCTTTAAAACAAACGTATTTTTTCACGTCTGGCGGGAAATGGTGGCAAAATGGTAGTACATAATTTCAACATAAACCGACCAATGTGTTACATACATGGCGTGTTTGAAATATATATCAATCTAAACGCAAACCAAAACAAATTAAATGTATTTTACTTGAAAAAAATGAATCAATACGCGAAAAAAGGAGATTCAAATGAAAACAATTACATTTTCTCTGACTATTTGTAAAGAAACAATGTTTTTTATATTGATGTTGTTCTCTTATCATACATACTTGTATGCTTTTTGAGCAAGTTGATGTGTCGTTAAATAACAACAACAAACAAACGAAAATATTTTGAACAAGTGTATGTCTGACGTTTCACGCTTTGTGAGATTGAGATGATATTTAGGTATTTAGGACCATGAAACGAAAACAACCTTCAATTTTGGACATGTTTAAGAAGAGGTAGGTACCCTAGGTATGGCTTAATTTGTTACCGTAAAACGGGGTGAAGTGAGACAGGTGGGGTGAAGTGAGACAGAATTTCATAACGATCTGGTACTTTTGATTTTCAGCAGAAAGCTCCAAAATTCACACTCTTTTGAGGCCTTGGTAGGGTCCAAATCGTGTGAAAATTTGGTGGATTTCCGCACACTGGAAGTATCTGTTCCGCAAGCATTAATTTATGTCTCACTTCACCCCACCTGTCTCACTTCACCCCGATTTACGGTAACAAATTAAACCATACCTATGTACCTACCTCTTCTTAAACATGTCCCAAATTGAAGGTTGTTTTCGTTTCATGGTCCTAAATACCTAAATATCATCTCAATCTCACAAAGCGTGAAACGTCAGACACACACTTGTTCAAAATATTTTCGTTTGTTTGTTGTTGTTATTTAACGACACATCAACTTGCTCAAAAAGCATACAAGTATGTATGATAAGAGAACAACATCAATATAAAAAACATTGTTTCTTTACAAATAGTCAAAGAAAATTTTATTTTTTTCATTTGAATCTCCTTTTTTCGCGTATTGATTCATTTTTTCAAGTAAAATACATTTAATTTGTTCTGGTTTGCGTTTAGATTGATATATATTTCAAACACGCCATGTATGTAACACATTGGTCGGTTTATGTTGAAATTATGTACTACCATTTTGCTACCATTTCCGGCCAGACGTAAAAAAATAGGTTTGTTTTAAAGGAATTTTCGATTTATTTGTAGCGGAAATGTTGCTATAAAAATGTATTCGAGGCAAGCCCGTGGGCAGGTGACATTTCACGGACAGATGCAGGTGCTCTGCCGAAGCAAAAGGCCCCAGAGCCTAGCCGACGCGGTAAAAGCTGTGGCCGGCATGGAGAAGACCGCGCAGCAAATGCTGCCATACGCAGTGAAGCTGGTCAAGCTGCTGCTGACCCTGCCAGCCAGTTCGGCGACTGCTGAGCGCAGTTTCAGCGCCCTCAGGCGACTGAAGACGTGGCTACGCAGCACTATGACGCAGACCCGCCTGAACGCTGTCGCAGTCTGTCACGTTCACCGTGAGCGCGTAGCCAACGTCGATCTCGACAAGGTGGCAGCTGCCTTCGTCCAGCTGAACCCGCGTCGACAGAAGGTGTTCGGCCGTGTGAAAGTGTGAGCCTCCGCATAGTGGTGACCCTGGGCGAAGGAGCCGCCGTGCTCACTACCGACCCTCGGCAGACGACAGACAGTTAAATCGTGTGATAAATAAATGAAAAAAGGCATTTATTTGCCATTTACAGTGCCATTTATTTGGCACTGGAACGACTGATCTGCGCATCGGACCTGGGGCGGCCGTGTCATAGCATTGCATGGCACGCAAAAGATCCCTCCGGACGGCCGGAGCCAAAATTATCCGTTGAACTGGGCGGACTGGAAAGGTTGGGGTGGAGGGATCGGGTTCTATGTGACAAGTACAAATGTACTTTACTTAGTCCTCTATCCAATATCCATTTTTACAAACCGTTTATGAAACAAATGAAAAAATGGGCCCTTTTGAAAAAATAGTGGACCAAATCCGGGGAGTTTTTTTAGGGGTAGGTAGGTTTGGTGGGCCCCCGGCTTGGGCCCGGGCTCCTGCCAAACCGGCACCCCCCACTCAAAAATTATCGGCGACGCCACTGGTTGAGTACATAAGCTGTTATGACGATGAGGAGGATGGCACTCTCGAGAGGCACAGTGGTAGCGATCTGGATGTTTTCTGCACGACTATTGCGTATGTCCGACTTCCTTTGCACAATCGCGGCCGCCACAGTCAGGCTCCTCCGTGACCAGCGCTGAGGACTAGCCTGATGCTCACACTGATGTTCACATGTGATGTTCACTGATGTTCACACCACAACACTTTGCAAGCCACAATATCCTTCTTGGAACCGAATGAAACAAATACATTATCTCCTATGTTCACTAGTACCTCACTGCACCACCGTCCACCATTCACTGTTCACAACGGCTCACAACATGGCGTCTGAATGACACGTTTCAACACGTTTCTGCTTGCCGTCCGAGTATCTCAAGAGTATTCACAAAGTAACTGACATGTTATAAAGACAGAGTATGTGGCGAGTAAAACAAGGTCGTGTAAAGAGCAACAACAATATTGGTATGGGGTAACAGTAGGGTATCCCAAGAGTAACATATACGTATTTTTAGAGTAAGTCGAGGGAATAAAGCTTACTCTACGTTTACCCGCCGGTTAGTGTATATGCTGGGTACATGGAGGGTAGATGGGGTTCCATCAGCTGGAGTTATGGGTAGGTTAGGAGTCACTGAAGAGTACTGTGAGAGCATGAGATGTAAGTAGAGTAAATGAAGAGTGAAAAATATTTGCAGTGTTCTTGCCTTAGCACCAAAGCAGAGGATTCCAGTCTATTATTTTACTACGAACTTGTTGCCAGATCTTCGCTCTGTCAGAGGCCAATTTCACAAAGCAAAAAAGTTTGTAATTACAGAGAATTTCTTTGTTATTACAAATAATTTTTACACATATTTGTAGTTTGGATTTCACAAAACCCCAGGGCAGTAAATCTCAATTTACTATTTACAAACTAGTTTACAAAGATATTGTTTGTAAAAATGTTTGCAATTGCACATGTTCTATTTCTCAAAGGTTGACGGAAGTGAGGAAATGTTTGCAATTACAAACTTGTAATTCCAGTGGGTCAGGGGTTCTGAATTTCAGAAACTGCATTGATAGTTGACATTGTTTGACTGTTCATGTTATTTTCTTGGTGAGGTTGTTACATTGCCGAGGTTGTTAGGGTAAGGGTTTAGTTATACATAGGTATAGCTGCCCAAAAAAAGTCATTTCCCGAGATATTCGAACAGGGATCTCCAGCTTTGAAGTCCAGTCACAGTGCACCTTACCGATTGCGCTGTGAGGGGTGCCTCCGCGCGGAGAAACCGTATGGCGATAGAATTGCAGCGGTCAACGATGTCTTGTGCAATGTGCAGTGAACCTTTACCATTTACGACGTAGGAAATCGGCTAGCTAAGGTGAAAAAATGGTCCAGAAATTCAACGATCTTTCTTTTAAGAGTAGTTCTGTTGTTATGCTCCGCCTGCCGCCACCCGGTGAATGGCCAAATTCTGTTTACTCTAATTGCTTACCAAGATGTATTTTTACGATCAGAGTTTGCATTCCAATGAAATGTTAATTAAAAGATAATTATCCCTATAAATAATTTTATTTTGCATAAAAAATAAACCACAATGTAAATGTTTGTTAAATTAATTTGTTACCAATAAAATTATTTACCATTAACATCAATTTTAATACAAACGTTCTTGATTTCAAGGTTTCTGCTATACTAACATTTGTGTTTACAATTTTATTTGCAATCGGTAATTCAGAGGTGGTGAATGTTTGTGAAATGTCTTTTTGCGAGGTTTGCAATATTTTCTTGCGTTTGTAATCGCAAACATGTGTAATTACTACTTCTTTGTGAAATAGGCCTCTGTCAGCTTATAAATCGAATGTCCCGTTATAAGGAATCTGGGACCAAGGTAACGGTTACGACGAAGCAGGGAGAGGTGGATATTATCTGCTGTGGTGAGCCGCAGAGACCATGCTCTGCACGCGGCTGATCTCAGTTAATTCACTGCATTAACGCGCGAGTTTACCAACCACAGTTCGTGGAGCTCCGGATATCTGGAAAAAAGCGCACGTACCACTGGCAGACCGACCAGGAAAATCGATTACAGAAAATCCGGAGACCCGTACAGAGGATAAGCATGTAATTGCCGAATAGCAGTATGAGCTATATACATGTAATGCTCTAGAAATGTGTGTTGGTTGGTTCGTATATAAAAGTTTTGCATCATACTAGTGCCGGTATTTCCAACGACAAAATGCACTGTATACCACTGTCGCCTGTCAACTGACTCTTCCCTGCAAACTATTATCTTGCATCAATGCTGTTTTTCTTTTAATGTTGACTTCCTACTGGGTTCAGTGTTACCGGTCTCGTCGAACTCGAATAGACAGGTGAACTTTGCAAGCATTTTTGTGTTATATTGTTAGTAACAATCACATTACAACTATGGATATATTGCAACCAGAGTTTTACTCATTTCATTGACAACAAGTAACCGCGATATATCATTTTTAATATAAGGAAATAGATGGGAACACTGTGTAAAGAAGACCACGGGTCTCTGAAATCATGGCATGATCTAAGTGAAAATACGCTCATCTGTCCTTCGGCTACCTTCGTTATCAGTTAATGCTCGTTGCCGATACGACCTTAGTGCATGTTTTTTTAAAGCTTATGAATGAACACTAGTTATTGTGTTTTAATTTAATACAACATGTGGAAAACTTCTACAGCGAGTAGAAGCTGTAGAAGCACTTCTGGCCGGCGCCCGACGTCGAGAGCGGCGGATCCCCGAGCAGAGGTCGTCGCCGCCGCCGCCGCCGCCGCCGCCGCCGCATGGCACGGCAACGGCCGGCCGCCGCCGCCACGCAGGCCCCTCAAGAGAAGCAGTAGATAACGAACTGTTCAGCTTTATTCATCACTGTTAGCTGATCTCCTTAGCTAGCTGTTTAGTTAATCTCTTTCGTTGTTTCTACCAAAAACAAACGAAACAACAGTTAACAATCGAGCACCATCATCCCTAACCAAAATACGCACTATGTCAACCAAGTTCTCTGGCCAAGACAAGCTAAACTAACAACTTATTACACACGACGACAAGAAAGTATCCTACCAAACAGAACTGTACTAACCGCAATAGGTACTGCATCACAACTGCGTTAACCCTTAACAAAGCAACATCGTCGAGGCAAATAATGTCATCGCCAGAATATCACCTCACCAATCACCTACTCAGTGCTGTCTCACGGTTTCACACTGGCAGCAGCCGCACAGCGCTCCAAAACAAAGGTCCAATCCCAAATTTCCAAAAGGCCTCTAAAATGTCACTGGGCGGTCCCAAGAAACCAAAGAGCGGCAGCGCAACCTCACGCTGTCACGCCCGGTGAATGAAAGAGCGCCGGAAGTAGAGCCGCCGCCCTCCCCGGCGCCGTAGCGGTCACCTTGCAAACCTGCTTCTGCCTGACCCGTGCCTGGGTCACGTCAGCCATCTCTTGGCCGCACGCGCAAAGTAAACTTAGAAGCAAGCGTTGATGGCGCTTAACAACACACAATACAATACGCAACGTAAACGGCACTTACACAACATTTATCGTAAAATTACCTCAATTCAACAAACGAACAGGCAATCGAAAACTCTTGAAAAATGCAATCGCTATAGTGTCCTTAGATTTTAGCCTAGGTCAATATTTTGGGCTCCAGAGGTCACCAAAGGTCATGGAAGTATTTTAATTGAAGAGGGTTTTTGTGAATAACTTTTTACCTAATGCAGATATGGTAATCATGTTTACGTCATCGTGTTTGTCTGCCTGGCCGCATTGTTAACCCACGACTTACTGGGGGGCTATTTCCCCCCCCCCCGTTATTTTGCAATAACTCCTACACGAACACTGGTATCGTCACCAAACGTGCAGTACCTTCTCTCCCATCAATTCTACACATGTTGGCAAAAGGAACAATATGAGATTAGGATAGGTCAACCGGGAATGACGTCAGAGTGACGTCATGTTCTTCGGTTTTTGTTGCAAAATAATGGTTTGCGGAAAACGCTGTCAAAGGTACGATGTTTGAGATAAACTCGATTGTCTTAAATCAAATTACTGACAATAGACCGGACTATCAAACTGCTGTCTCGGATTTTTCAGTTTTTTTATTAAAATTTTGAGAAATCCAAATACTTTTTTGTTTTTACAAAATTTTCAAGAAAAATCAGAATTATTCAAAATTCGGAATACATGTGATCGAGACGTGTGCGGCGAATATGTGTACCAAATCTGAAGTCGATATCTTCAAAAATGACTGACTTATGATCCTTAAATGACAAAAATCGACCACCTCTCACAGCATTACTATATAAAAAACGCATTTCCGTTTTTGCTTTTTACTTCTATTTATATGGAACAAACAGTGTTCGAAGGTCATTTTTCGCGTTCTAGACGAAAAACAAACCCATAAACATGTGTTACAACGCCTAATGACCGTAATCTGCAGTTTGACCTCGTGACCTCGGATGACCTTGCCCTGACCCAAGGTCATACGCAGCTTAGAAAGGTACTTAGAAGTGTCAGACACACGAATCATACCGATGTATCGACAGCTTATGCGTTTAATATCGCAAATCGCAATTTTGCGCGACAATTCCATCCATCGAGACCTTTTGACACGGTCAAACGTTTTGTACTTCACCTGACCTGTGACGTCATCGGTGACTCCGAGGTCAACAATATTATGTTTCCTTCGATGAATTTCCCAGGGCTATCGAATGCCGTTTGAATTTGTATATTCGATCAAGTAGTTCCGGAGATCCGAGAGGGCAAAAATTACCCCCCCCCCCCCCCCCCCCCCCCCCAGTAAGTCGCGTTATGAAATATACCCCAGTAACTCGCGGGTTAAGGCGCCTTGATGACCAGAGTCACCCATACTGTGTATCGTGGCATTGACAGAGGGCAGCTCTGGGGTCGGTCTGGCATGGACTAACCGACCTGACCAGTTACCAACTTTAATCACCGCGGGTGCACACTGCACGGTGGTGCACACTGCACGGTGGTGCACACTGCACGGTGGTGCACACTGCACGGGGGTGCACTGCGCAGTGCGCACACATACCAATCATAAGCCATTTTATATATTGATGTCATGAGTCAACGGTTAAGGGCTGCCTGCCATAACTTTACGGTGATTCTGATTTATAATGCATGTACGGTGGACGTGGTGTGACCGACTTTAGTCACCCCTATATTTATAATGTTTAGGCATACCGAAGCTTTTCCACGAGCTTGCTTTCACCAAGCGACTACGTGCTCAAGCTCTTATCTAAAATGTAGAACGCACAAACACTGCAGTACGCAATACTGGCTTGGTCCGACAATATGGCCATATACCTGTAAAGGTGATACTCGCTGGAGTTTAACGGCGGATCGATTTGGAAGAAAAACAGGTCCCATTTCCAATAGAAAGCGCGGCCGGACATCGAACCTATCCCAACCAGCCCGACCACCAGGTCGAGCGCGACTGGTTTTTCAGTGACGCTCTGACTCGGTAATGCGCAATTCAGACGGCGTTGATGTGCAATTCAGACGGCGGTGATGTGCACGTCATACGACGGTGGTGTGCACGTCATACGGCGGTGATGTGCACGTCAGTGAGACGACAGTGGTCGGGCATTTTTCTTAAGTTCGACCTGGAGCGGCCTTGATCTTACAGATCTTGCAAAGAACCTAGAAAAATAGCACGAGGGAATATGATTACCGATATCCATATTTCAATTGTGCGTATGCATACACCACATTTCCAATATACGTGATAATTTGCAACAAAATGGGTACATAGGAAGCATAATGTAAATATAATACAAATAAATGAAATGAGGAATGTCGCACATGCGCAGTGCGCACTCACATTCGCATCGCGCTCAAACCAACACTTATGAACTTCCTTGAATGCCATGAAAGTCACACGGACAATTATACTCGTACAAACTTCACTGCTAAAGTGCTGAGTGAACTTGCTTTCCGAAACAATCAGTCAAAATTCGCAATGCAAAGCGAATGGTTTTGTTAAAACTTTTAAATGAGAAGATTGGCACAAAATCCAAAGCGAGCAATGTGGGATCATAATAGCATAGGTCATCTATATAACTAATTGATAAGCGTCTGTCTGTCTGTCTGTCTGTCTGTCTGTCTGTCTGTCTGTCTGTCTGTCTGTCTGTCTGTCTGTCTGTCTGTCTGTCTGTCTGTCTGTCTCTCTGTCTATCCGCAACGAATTTAAAGGTCCCAGTTATCCCAGTTAATATGCACTATGCACATGAACATTGCAACAGGGCGCTTCTTTCAGGGGATCAGCATTAATACGCTTCCGAGCTGCCTTTCGAAAACAAATATAAATAGGCTAACGGGTTAACGGGTGAACTGGTCAACCTGTTTGCATGGAGCGACATAACTATACATGGGTGGGGAGGGGAGGGGGGCTCACGGGCACGTGTATTGATGTGTGTTTCCAGGAGACTCCACATAATTGGGACATAATTAGATATAGTGATCAACATAGCTAAGCATGGATACATTGTGGGGGATGGATGGGTGGGGGAAGGGGGATGGGGTGCACGTGCTCTTCTTTTGGTGTGAGTACCACCATCCAGGAGATATCAGGTAATGAGTTCAATGTCATGGGTGACGAGTGGAAGGGTGTGTGAGGAAGGGAGTATGAGACGGCCACGTTCGTGCCAACAGTGATCCCTTTATTTTATCATGATCTGCCTTTCCAGAGATTAACAAAAATATATGAATATATGCTAAGCCGGGGTTGAGTTCTGACGGGTTTAATGGGTTTATAACGGGTGCCATGGGTGTACCACAGGTATAATGGGTGAGTACCGTCTGTAACGGGTTTATCACGTGTTCCACAAGGGCACAACGGGTACCACAGGTGTATGTCGGGCACCGTAGGTTTTTGACGGATACCGCAGGTGTATGACGGGTACAAAAACGTATTATAGGCACGACGGGTGTGCCACGGGTAGAACGGAGTATCAATCCCTAATTGCCTATCACTTGCTTGCACCACCACTTGACCTGTAATCATCCAGCGGAGCGGACTGGTTAGCACTAGTACGATCTATCTGGGGGATACACGACGGATGTTTCACGTTTTCTGAATGATATTTTTCCGGTTTTCTGATTTGTCATCATCAAAAACTCATCCGTGCCATTGAACTGTATAGCGTCGTCTACACGGGGATCAGCAATTTTTTTCCTTCTTAAGCAGAAAAAAAAATCACGTGGAAACAGTACTTAATACCAGATTAAATACAAATGTCGCTCTCCTTTCGTGCGGAGACTTAATCCATTGCATAGTCTTTGTCTGAATTGCACGAGTGAGAGTAGTGTAAAGCACGCATGGCTGGTCGCACATAATTATTTAGGTTCTTAACTTTCAGCACTCCATTAATTAAGCCAGCCGCGGATTTCGCCACAAAGCCCCAATGACATCAGGAAACTAACTATGTAATGTCTCTGGGCTGTCAGTCCAGCTGAAAGCAGTCTTGGATGTAACGCGATAGCTTATATAGGCAGGGAGAGGTACGGCATTTCCAGGTATACAATTTACAGATTTCAATGGAATGCACTGAAAGCATGTATGTAGTAGTGTCAAAGATAAATGCAACATGGTTGAACCATGGATAAAGTAAGTATGGATAGGAATCATACGCGATTTAGCGACCACAGAGCGGTACTAGCTGTCGTTTTGTAGTATACGGAAAACGGCCTACCACGGGGACGTTCCTACATATATGGGCACAAATTACCAGGCATGATGTCCATCGGTAGAACCAACATGCATAAGTGCTTGTGAGAGCTTCTCGAATCTATTTAAACTTAATTTGGTTCATCCCACAATCACCGGAAGGCGAGAAACCATGCGACGGGGCGGCCGTCTTAGCTTTGCGGCCTACCGCGGGGCGGACGGTATACTAGCTGTCCTTTTTTGTAGTACGGGAAACGTCGCGGCTGCGCGTGGTCGCGGATAACAATAGAAAGTGGACGGAGTTACCTATCCATACTTACTTTATCCATGGTTGAACTGTAGCACCACTCACAAGGTCGCGCATAGAATTGCCGCTTTTCTTTAGGTATTTTAAAGAGCTGAAGAACCTATATATTCATATATTTTAATATATGCTTAATATTCTTTAGTATCTTACGTCGCATCATTCCTACACATTTCACTTTTCTGAGCAGGAGCGACGGAAGTTCTCCAGAGATGTGTGTGTGTGGGGGGGGGGGGTCGCAGATATGCGTGACAGCTTGTCTTTGTAGTGCGATGTTTGCCATACAACAGTCATTGTAATAATACAGTTAAGGCATCCAAGGATGGGAGTCTGTCCGGCGGCTGACCCCCTCCCGTTTCCACCACCACTGATTCTGAAACATTTCTGCATCCATACTCCATACAGCATTAAAGATTTCTAAGGAACAGGAAGATACTAACCTGTGACAAGGTAAAAAAATAAGCTGAACAAATGTGGGTACATTAATTGATATATCCTTGGTTCCATTAAAAAAAGAACATTTGTTTGCACATAAACTAAATGTTTTCGTCATGAACATATCACCGGCTCTTTATGCAATGTATATACTAAATATTGCATTGATACATTGTTTTGCATTGTACTATTTTGTGGACGATTCAAGAAGTTGCTGGTAATAAGTGCAAACTTTGTCTAATTTCTATTTTAAATTTTGAACATGCACATTCTTATTGACTGTTAACATTGACTGCCAATATTACTGAGCATTATGAAAAGGTGATCATTTTACTCTCCTTCAAACCGTCACCCTGACACCCTGACACGTCACCCTGACACCCTGACACGTCACCCTGGCACGTCACCCTGACACCCTGACACGTCACCCTGACACCCTGACACGTCACCCTGACACCCTGGTACGTCACCCTGACACCCTGACACGTCACCCTGCCACCCTGGCACGTCACCCTGACACCCTGGCACGTCATCTGACACCCTGTCACGTCACCCTGACACCCTGACACGTCACCCTGACACCCTGACACGTCACCCTGACACCCTGACACGTCACCCTGGCACGTCACCCTGATACCCTGGCACGTCACCCTGACACCCTGACACGTCACCCTGATACCCTGACACATCACCCTGACACCCTGACACGTCACCCTGACACCCTGACACGATATCCTGACACCCTGGCACGTCACCTGACACCCTGGCACGTCATCCTGACACCCTGACACGTCACCCTGACACCCTGGCACGTCGCCCTGACACACTGACACGTCACCCTGGCACGTCACCCTGACAGGACAGGAATATTATCTCCTTCATATTTCAACAATATTGTCAGAATACGCGAATTGAGCTCATAAGAGCAACTTTCCATCCATACACATCAAAAACACTAAAATAACTCCACGTCGTCGTAACAATGGATGAGATCATCCTTGCGAGGGCGGTAACTTTTCCTTGTTGAAGGTGAGATAGGTGATGGTATGTGTTTATCACCTGCAGCTCAGGAACATTACCGACCGCAAAGTCGGTGGAAAATGTCGTGCTCAGATAAACGATTATTCATGAATGCACATTTCGTTGACGAACTAGTTTAAAGACGTCGTCAATTATTCGTGTTGCTCATCGGATTCGCTTGGAGCACGGAAAATGCGTCCTTTTCTGATAAACATCGCTGTATTTTCCTTCGAGTAACCATGATTCAGTGTAGGAAGTCCAGACTGGTTAGTGATTCGACACTGATTGAAACGATTGGAATCGTTCAATCAAAATCAAGGCTGATTGAATCAAAAGATTTAACGGTTCAAGTACACTGGCAAATTGTGCAAATGCATGCAGTCCCAGTGGCTACATTCATTTATACTGAAATACTATTGCTGTAACAATGTTTTAATGATCATACATATGCATGTTTCCATTTTCATTGATTTGACATAAATTCACCTCATATATTGAAATGTTGAATCAAACGTGATTATTTTTTTTTATTCTTTGAATCGGAAGGAATACATTCTCAAAATTGTATCCGTGAATCGACCGGTGATTGAATCATTCAGATTCCAAAATGAATCATGATTGAATCGTTCCAAAAAAGTTGAATCAATAACCAGTCTGGTAGGAACATATGCAATTACTAGCTCTATAAAAAATGCGCCATAACCCATGAATAGGTGAACAGTATATTCTCTGACACCTACGACGCCCAGATAGATACGTCAACACCCGAAACAATACAAACAAGGCAACACATTGTGGGCTCAACAACGGGAATAAACCTAATGTGACCAAAATGAAAATCAGTTATGTTTTCAAGCTGTCTATTCATTTTAAAAATATGTGCAACGTGATAGACGCAGATTTGGGCATACATATTGTAAATACTTCTAACTGTGGAAGACTGAAGATCTTCAAAATTTAGTTTATCTAACATTGGAAAAAAAAACATTTGCTTTATAAGTTCAATATTTTAATGAAATAATACGCAAACATGAACACACATTACACACTTGGCTGAGGGTCGGGGTGTGTCAGTTCAGAATGTGTGTATATCAGGCTATCTCCCAGCGCAGGAAAACCGCATTGACCGGGTATCCGACCCCGTGTCCTCCTCATCCCTCCACATCTGCGCTGAATGGGAGTACGTGCCTGTGAGCGCGTCTGCCCGGCGCGTGGTCCTGCCGTCGTCCTGCCGTCGCCGGGGGGCAGTAACTTGGTCTGACCGTTGATAATGCAGTCGTCGGTGACGGCGACGGCGCGGCGGCGCGGCAATGGACGACGCTGAGTCCCCACCTGTCGGTGAATCATGCAGAGGTCTGTGGCGGGCCTGCCACGGGCCTGCCACGGGCCTGCCACGGGCGGGACACGGGCAGGTCGTAAGACGCTCCAATGTCGCCCCCGGACCTGTCAGGTCCAGCTCAGTGACTGGACGGGTGAGCTGCTCTCTCGCATGGTGAGCAGACAGTCCGGCCACGTTCTGTTCCTGCACGCTAATGCGGTGGGTCGGGGCGACATTTGGCGACAGATTCGTGGAACGCGGCGGCCGCATAATTAATCTGCGTCGGACGACGATCACGTACGGACGTTTGTCGGAGTGTGACGGCCAGATATGCTGGTCTGCACATTTCGGTCTGAGTGCAAGCCTGGAACAGGAAAGTCTTTTTGTTTTTTAGATGCTAAGAACACGAAATCAATGCAGAGTAGCACGAAATCAATGCAGAGTACACGAAAACACGAAATCAATGCAGAGTAGCGCAGCGCACAACTAGTCGAGCACTCGCCACAAACATAGCATTCCATGTCTGCAATTGAGGCAAAACAGTGTGCCCACTGCCTATATGTCATACAAGGAAGATCAGGTCCAGTGCAGTCATGTGTTCGTCATCAGGTCCAGTGCAGTCATATGTTCGTCATTGTTGATACATCTGACGCGAACATTGTAGTGAGAAAACTAAAATCAGTGGATATAAGTTCGAATCAATATTCTCTTTTGTTACTAGCTGTCTCCCAAATCGTTCTGACATGCAGCCACATGTCACTACCGAAGGATTCAAGAAGCAACGTGCTGAAATATCAAACATGTATACCATCAACCTATCACTATACCATGGCCAACATATGAAGCCATCAATGATCAAGCCAACATATGAAGCATGACATGAAATTCAATTGGAGTAAATGTAAGACCAGTAAGATGCCTTAATCGGCGAAGGACGAGCGAGCCCGTAGAAACCCGATAGTTGCTTGAGTTACAGAACAGGGGTGTGCTGGCACGTGCTCACGTGCAGTGTGACCCAGAGTTTGGCTTGCGCGACATTGCCAGTAGGGTGGTCTCAAACCACACACCAAACTTCAGCTGAATCGGTCCAGCCGTTTCTCAGCTATAGCAGGATAACGTTTTCTGACACCCCTGACGCGGCACGTGCAGCACGCCATGCTGACACCTCACGTGAGACGAAACTTGTCAATAACATAATTGATTGAATGGGGCTATCAGATGGCGAAGACCAGGGGCGTCGCCACGGATTTGTGAGTGGGGGGACGAAGTGCCGAATGAACCATCAGTACGGTTCGCGACAATGTGAAGGAAAATCAGTTTTTACCTTATAATCTTTACTTAGCAACGCCTTTTTCTAGTTCTAACTACCAGAGTTAAAACAAATACAACAGGTGATACTTATAGAGCTTAGCGCTTGTGCGAGGAACATACTTGTGATAATTTATCTGTTTTTACCGTTTTACTGTTTGATAAAGGCCTGTGGCCAAAATATTACTACGTGATCATACCGTTTTGATAACATTGGATTTGTCATATTTTCGAGGAAAAGGTCAGGATATTTCGTTTTTTGTACTATTATAACAGGTCAGGTGATAGATGAAAAACAACAACTTCTTTGGAAATCTTCATGGTATATTGTTCAAACGACTCTATATTCAATAGAACCTGCCAGGCGATTCGCTCATCGCTGTTTGGGATACATATTCTAGTTATTCGTGTTACATATAAGGCTATTTCATACTAATTATAAGAAGTGGCAACCACCTGTCCGTCTGTCCATTCGGAAGTCATCCGATTGCTTAATAACTCCGCGCATCTTGCAGTAAAAAACGCGAAATTTGGCATGTTAGTGGGGATGTAGGGTCGCACTATCGTAGGCAAATATTGCGTCAATCCATGATCACAATAAACTGCAATTCTAATTATTCTTAATATGCCGTGAATATCAGAATTTATCTGCCCCTTCCGTCTGCCACTGGATTGGCTTTTTGCTTTCGGGAGACACTAGCTCGGTGGTCATGGGGGTCAGGGTCAGGGGTTTGATAGATATTTAGGAGGTCGGTGGTGCGATACAAAGTCACTGGCGTGTTTTTGTTCTATCTTCTTCATAAGCTCAGCGCATCTCACAGTTCTGCATGCTGGCCGACCGGGGGTGCCCGTAACTGTACATGAGGACGGATCGCCCTGGAACCGGTGACTGCCGCTGGCTCGTTGTGCCGCTGGCTCGTGTGTGGACGGCTGGCCGAAACGGATGCGGATGAAGTAGCTCATGTACTTGGAGTAATGGATGAAATAATTAGCCGAAAACTACCTCGGTCTGTACACTTTGAACGCATTTTGGCAGAACTTGAAACGAAATATCTAATTTGATGAATTTAGTCCGAAGCTTTTGAATGGATACATTTCCTAGGTCAGGACCCGGCCAGTATGAGGAGTGAGAACCAGTTTGAATCTTTGATTACCGAGCGGAGCGAGGTCTTCCGTTAACTAGGGGAAAAATCTGCGTATGAGCGGCCCGACCGTAGCCATGGTTTTCAGAAGCATATTTCTTTGCAGCTACTCGGTCGAAGTGACTGAAAACTTGCACACAAATACGTTCATGTCGTAAAACTATCCGCCGGTGTTTCCTTACAGCAAGCACAAAGTGTGCCTCAACAACATATAGGGCACATTAACGCCATAATATGACCATTTTTCTGCTACTGAAATTCCATTAAAATTCCTGTCTACTTCCTTCAAGAAAAGTACAAATATCATCCTGATCCCATCCATTCTTCCATTGCACTGATACTTTTCCAAATGCTTTTATGATATTGAAACCTGCAATATTTCCGAACACAGTATGGATTTATGTCTCCAAAACGGGGGGGGTAATCCCCCCAGCCTGACGACAGGCGGGGGGGGGCTTCTATGCAGGTGGAGTAAGGTGATTTGAAGTGGCGAGACTGGTAGAGGGGGGGGGGGGGGCAAACTCGGATGGGCCCAAGAGTGGCTGTGTTGCACTTTTCTTTTATGTCTTTATGTATTTACCCTGAACCAGCTGTGTCTGGCCTATTTATGATCATTTTCATAGGTCTCGTTTATGGGTCTTCCTTAATCAGCCCTAAAACCGTACTGACTCACGACCGGACCAATTGTCTACATACCACAGAACAGCTGGTTCAGGGTAGTTATAGCTTGATGGTGTAAATATTTCAGCACGTTGCTTCTTGAATCCTTCAGTAGTGACATGCGACTGCATGTCAGAATGATTTGGGAGACAGCTAGTAACAAAAGAGACGATTGATTCGAACTTACATCCACTGATTTTAGTTTTCTCACTACAATGTTCGCGTCAGATGTATCAACAATGACGAACACATGACTGACGAACTTTCGCAATAGCTCAAAAACCAATAGCGCTATCAAAGTGAAACTTTGATTACCTTCTTCTACATCAATTTTACGTCTTCTGTGCAAAAATGAAGCAATTTCGTCGAACAAAATTCGAGATATATCGAATTTGGTGGCGTCACTACGCACGAGTTTGACGAAAAAATTAACTAAATTTTAACATACCGTACAAAGGTCATATTTTGAACAAAATGCAATCACACAACGTCAAAAGATAGCAAGTGGCAAGGGCTACAAAATGTCTATCTCGGATTCTTCAACATTCTGTTTTTTTACCCCCCCCCCCAAAAAAAAAGTTTCTTTTTTAAATCCCCACAAAATACAAATTTCAAAGATATAAAAAAACATAATATATATTAGAAAACTACATACGGGCAATTCCCAAACCAAATTTCAAAACAATATAACTATTTTTGCCTGACTTATGGCTTCTAAAGTGTGAAGTTTGTTTTCGAAATTGGGTTTGTTGTGTTTAATGACCAACTACAAACAAATAAACGTCACTATTGCATTTAGGATGCAAAAATGGTCCAGAAACATGTTTTGTTTATTTATATTGATCAATTTCAAATGTTTACCTTATGCGACCTGACCTTGACCTGAGCTTGACACTAACGTCACTTAAATGAGGTCAGGTGGTACAATTATTATCACTATCGAATCATACGTGTAAAATAACCCATGAGACATATGTCGCATGACTTCCGTAGATATTTTGCGCAAAGTGACCTTTTGTGACCTGACCTTGACCTTGACCTTTGCCAACAATCTCACTTTATCTCATGCAAGATGTGTATTATACATTTGAGAGTATTTTGGATGATAATTGATGCAATCGAAGGCTTTGGATGGAAAGTATGGCCCATACACTCAAATGCCTCGATTTTGACCTTTGACCTTACTGTGACCTGACATGTGACCTCAATTTGAAAATGTAGAGTATTCTGTAGATGCGTCTCATTGAGAGCTTTCGAATGCCGCCTTGTGACTTTCACTGCGATCATTGGTTCGGAAGATAGCCAGCCCCCCCCCCCCCCCCCCCCAGTCAATGGCGTTCGGCTGAGACCCCAGTCAATGGCGGGTTAATAGAATATCGTTTGTATGTGTGTAATGAATGATAAGATGCGATTTTAGAAGTCAGACTGTCCATTTGCCGATTTCCGCATTGAGCATTATAAGTCTTTAAGTTTAAAGACCAAGCATTATTTGAGATCAAGCAAGCTTTGAACCCAAATTCTCCAGCACCAACTCTCCTGAACGCCCTCTCCTGAAATTTAATGGATTAGCCTGACCTAACCATTGATCTGAGGTAAATTCTGATGCAACTAAATTGACAGAAAATTTGATTATCTTTCGAACCCTTTTTTCGGGGCGTCGCTACCTCTTTTAGTTATCGAGATATAGACGGTTTTAGCAAGGGCACTCATATATAGCCGAAATTTGACCTTTGGCAACCTCTGGTGACCTCATTATTTACTTGACCCCTAAAAAAGACCCATATACTTTCGATAGAGCTTGTCTCGGGCTATCTAACAGCGTGTTTCACTTGTCGCTTCTTTGCGTGGGTTTTTAGATCGGGGGGGGGGGCGAAAATCACCCCCCCCCCCGGCAGTTCGTGGTTGGTGCGAACCCCTGGTAGTGCTCGGGACGCGGGTTAAGGCATTCCGCACCCATCTTCTGTTATCCACATCTCTCTATATGGCCTAGGATCAGACAAAATTATTGCAATACATCATCATAGGCGTAACCACTTTCCGGAAGTAGGTGGAGACGGAGGCACTTTGAAGTCGATTCTTTCCATGCAACGCCCATAGGCGTAATATTACAATCCGAAAATGTTACTGGGGACTGATCCCCAGTGACCCCAGTAGTGGTTACGCGCCTGTACATCATGTTACATAAAATGATTGTCCAGTTCGTGACACATATTGTACAATAATACAAATATACAATACAGCACGATTTGGTAGATAGCTGCCCATCATCAAAAAAATCGGCGTCCCCCCAGTGAAAATCCCTTACAGGAGGCCCTACCCCTCCCCCCCCCCCCCTACCACTGCAGCTGGCCATGTACTGACACTCCGCCCCGTCTCTGTCTGCTCACAGTGACGATCCAGCCCACCAACAGCAACTCCTACATCAAGGGCTTCATGCTGCAGGCTCGGAACCCTCTGACTGGCGAGGCGGCCCGCCATCAGGGCGTCTGGCTGCCCACCAAGAACGTCAAGGGCCTGCCCGAGTGCGCGGCTGTCACCCACAGCGACCGTGGAAAGAAGACCAGCGTCTCCGTCACCTGGGAGGGACGCCCCGACCTCGCCTTCTCGTGAGTAGCGGCGACAGGGACCAACGACTGACATATCAACTCGGAGCGATTGGTCCACGCGCGGACCAATCCTCCCAGTTGACAGACTGCAGACCAGATAGACAGACTAATCCCGCCGCGGCCACGGTGGCGTAAGTAATGTAAATAGAGGACAGGAAGGCTACGTCTGCTTCATATAGACGCTCTTAAAGGGAATAGTTCACATTTAACATGACGTTTTGAACTGAGATAGCATATTTGTAGAGCAGATCGAAAAACGGGTTGTGGTGAAATAATTACCTCGCTACGCTAGATAATTTCGACACAGGCCTAGTGTCGTGGTAGTAGATCGGGGCACGAAACATCTTCTTCTAAAAGGGGCCCTTTTAGAAAACGCTGTTAGGCTGTTCCGTGCCCCCATCGGAGCACGAAACTTGAAACTCTTCGACGGATATCCATTTATCGTCCAAACAAATGCCATAATCGTTTTTTTCAGCTCGAAATACCCCGTGTAGCCAAAATTCAAGCCAACTTTTAAGGTGACCTATTCCCTTTTAAGTCACCTGGATTTAGTAGCCTTTACTTCGGCAGATACAACACCACACCGCAGCCTGTCTTAGCGGGACATAATTATGACTTGTTAATTGGATAGGAAGCACGACTGCGTTTGTTGCCGAGTGCGGCATGGTTGCGGAGTACTGCTGAAAGCCAATGTATATATGACCAATGTTGGCGTGGTAATCTCACTTGATGATGGTGAATGGCTTGTTGTCTGGGAAGTTCAGTGAAGTTCTGGGGCCAACTTCTCACGTCTGATGGATGTCTGCGATGTGAGTATTATCGTGGTGCGTGGTGTTAGGTCGGGGTCGGGGTAGGTGCGATGTGAGTATTATCGTGGTGCGTGGTGTTAGGTCGGGGTCGGGGTAGGTGCGATGTGAGTATTGTCGTGGTGCGTGGTGTTAGGTCGGGGTCGGGGTAGGTGCGATGTGAGTATTATCGTGGTGCGTGGTGTTAGGTCGGGGTCGGGGTAGGTGCGATGTGAGTATTATCGTGGTGCGTGGTGTTAGGTCGGGGTCGGGGTAGGTACGATGTGAGTATTATCGTGGTGCGTGGTGTTAGGTCGGGGTCGGGGTAGGTGCGATGTGAGTATTATCGTGGTGCGTGGTGTTAGGTCGGGGTCGGGGTAGGTGCGATGTGAGTATTATCGTGGTGCGTGGTGTTAGGTCGGGGTCGGGGTAGGTGCGATGTGAGTATTATCGTGGTGCGTGGTGTTAGGTCGGGGTCGGGGTAGGTGCGATGTGAGTATTATCGTGGTGCGTGGTGTTAGGTCGGGGTCGGGGTAGGTGCGATGTGAGTATTATCGTGGTGCGTGGTGTTAGGTCGGGGTCGGGGTAGGTGCGATGTGAGTATTATCGTGGTGCGTGGTGTTAGGTCGGGGTCGGGGTAGGTGCGATGTGAGTATTATCGTGGTGCGTGGTGTTAGGTCGGGGTCGGGGTAGGTGCGATGTGAGTATTATCGTGGTGCGTGGTGTTAGGTCGGGGTCGGGGTAGGTGCGATGTGAGTATTATCGTGGTGCGTGGTGTTGGGTCGGGGTCGGGGTAGGTGCGATGTGAGTATTATCGTGGTGCGTGGTGTTAGGTCGGGGTCGGGGTAGGTGCGATGTGAGTATTATCGTGGTGCGTGGTGTTAGGTCGGGGTCGGGGTAGGTGCGATGTGAGTATTATCGTGGTGCGTGGTGTTAGGTCGGGGTCGGGGTAGGTGCGATGTGAGTATTATCGTGGTGCGTGGTGTTAGGTCGGGGTCGGGGTAGGTGCGATGTGAGTATTATCGTGGTGCGTGGTGTTAGGTCGGGGTCGGGGTAGGTGCGATGTGAGTATTATCGTGGTGCGTGGTGTTAGGTCGGGGGTCGGGGTAGGTGCGATGTGAGTATTATCGTGGTGCGTGGTGTTAGGTCGGGGTCGGGGTAGGTGCGATGTGAGTATTATCGTGGTGCGTGGTGTTAGGTCGGGGTCGGGGTAGGTGCGATGTGAGTATTATCGTGGTGCGTGGTGTTAGGTCGGGGTCGGGGTAGGTGCGATGTGAGTATTATCGTGGTGCGTGGTGTTAGGTCGGGGTCGGGGTAGGTGCGATGTGAGTATTATCGTGGTGCGTGGTGTTAGGTCGGGGTCGGGGTAGGTGCGATGTGAGTATTATCGTGGTGCGTGGTGTTAGGTCGGGGTCGGGGTAGGTGCGATGTGAGTATTATCGTGGTGCGTGGTGTTAGGTCGGGGTCGGGGTAGGTGCGATGTGAGTATTATCGTGGTGCGTGGTGTTAGGTCGGGGTCGGGGTAGGTGCGATGTGAGTATTATCGTGGTGCGTGGTGTTAGGTCGGGGTCGGGGTAGGTGCGATGTGAGTATTATCGTGGTGCGTGGTGTTGGGTCGGGGTCGGGGTAGGTGCGATGTGAGTATTATCGTGGTGCGTGGTGTTAGGTCGGGGTCGGGGTAGGTGCGATGTGAGTATTATCGTGGTGCGTGGTGTTGGGTCGGGGTCGGGGTAGGTGCGATGTGAGTATTATCGTGGTGCGTGGTGTTAGGTCGGGGTCGGGGTAGGTGCGATGTGAGTATTATCGTGGTGCGTGGTGTTAGGTCGGGGTCGGGGTAGGTGCGATGTGAGTATTATCGTGGTGCGTGGTGTTGGGTCGGGGTCGGGGTAGGTGCGATGTGAGTATTATCGTGGTGCGTGGTGTTAGGTCGGGGTCGGGGTAGGTGCGATGTGAGTATTATCGTGGTGCGTGGTGTTAGGTCGGGGTCGGGGTAGGTGCGATGTGAGTATTATCGTGGTGCGTGGTGTTAGGTCGGGGTCGGGGTAGGTGCGATGTGAGTATTATCGTGGTGCGTGGTGTTAGGTCGGGGTCGGGGTAGGTGCGATGTGAGTAATGTCGTAGTGCGTGGTGTTAGGTCGGGGTCGGGGTAGGTGCGATGTGAGTATTATCGTGGTGCGTGGTGTTGGGTCGGGGTCGGGTTAGGTCATAGGAGGAGGATCGGTGAGCTGCCGTCTTCTGGTCAGACACTGCACACTTCGAGACTAACATATAGAGCTGTTAGTGTCAGGCACGGCCAGGAGTGGTGCTAATAGCTAACTACACCACTTAACAACTCTATGCATACCAGCTACGCCCTTTTCAATTCATTAGCGTACCTGATCACGCGAGAAGGCAGTGTGTTCTTTGCGTACCGTCACACTGACAAAGACCAAGCAGTGTGGCTCCTGGCGCCTCCCAACACTTCTTAATCATTTACACGGCGGAACGGTCGGATCGAATGCGATATTTCTGTCTTGCTTGCATAGCTGTGGTGGGACTCCAAAACATTATCTGGAATTTGTTTTACAACAGGCAAAGCAGGAAGGACTTGCGCAACGTCGGTGTCTAATAATACCCATACCGTCTCAGTAAACTGCTTCTTCAGTTTATAGTTCCTAAGGCCAATTGATTTACTTCGCACGAAAACTATTCACACTTTGCCTCATAACAAAGTAAATATAAGCAGCTATCCCGGGACCTTCAGCAATGACCGTCCATAGTAGGTGGTGGCTGATAGCATTGCGCCGTAATGATCCTTGACGGTAGGTATATGCCCAATAACAAGAAGAAAAAACAACAATACGGCGATGCCCGTTATGATGAGCAAGTCCTAGTCTAATAAATTAAAAAAACCAACTTGTCTTCACAAAACTGTATGACTAACATGCGCGAATTATCGTTAGATTAGATGATGTGCTCCCACTTGCTGCGAATTATCGTTAAGATGATGTGCTCCCACTTGCTGTTGTACGTTTTGATATACCGTCGTCCACCCAAACACAAGGTTTTTTTTACCAGTCCTCCATGCATTTGGATCTGATCTGTCTCATATTGAGTAGCACCGAGGCTTCTAGAATCCCTTTTGTTCTCCTTCCATCGGTTAGCTGTCTTTAGAATCAGCTCTTCAGAATATGGCAATACTCAGACAGGGATAGCAGAAACGGATGGATTCTTTATGCAATATATGGAACGTATAATAGGTACTTTGTCTTTTATGTCTGTGGTGTCATTCCAATACATGTCATTCCGACAATATGCCCCGTTACTTTGGTTCCCCTAGTTCCTATGGTGGACTGACTGTAGGAACAGTGGATGAGCAGTAATGGGCAGCGTCGACAGTGGAATGTTCCGACAGTGGAATGTTCCGGCAGTGGAATGTTCCGACAGTGGTCAGGGTTGTCAGTGGCGACCCTATAGGCGGGGTCAAACAAGTCACCACGCTGTTCCACTGCGTCTCCAGTGTCCACTGTGTCCCACATCACCCCAGAGACAGTGTCCCACATCACCCCAGGAACAGTGTCCCACATCACCCTAAGGACAGTGTCCCACATCACCCTAAGGACAGTGTCCCACATCACCCTAAGGACAGTGTCCCACATCACCCCAGAGACAGTGTCCCACATCACCCCAGGAACAGTGTCCCACATCACCCTAAGGACAGTGTCCCACATCACCCCAGAGACAGTGTCCCACATCACCCCAGGAACAGTGTCCCACATCACCCTAAGGACTGTGTCCCACATCACCCCAGAGACAGTGTCCCACATCACCCTAGGAACAGTGTCCCACATCACCCTAACGACAGTGTCCCACATCACCCTAAGGACAGTGTCCCACATCACCCTAAGGACAGTGTCCCACATCACCCTAAGGACAGTGTCCCACATCACCCTAAGGACAGTGTCCCACATCACCCTAAGGACGGTGTCCCACATCACCCTAGAGACAGTGTCCCACATCACCCTAGGGACAGTGTCCCACATCAACCTAAGGACAGTGTCCCACATCAACCTAAGGACAGTGTCCCACATCACCCTAAGGACAGTGTCCCACATCACCCTAAGGACAGTGTCCCACATCACCCTAGGGACAGTGTCCCACATCACCCTAGGGACAGTGTCCCACATCACCCCAGGGACAGTGTCCCACATCACCCTAAGGACAGTGTCCCACATCACCCTAAGGACAGTGTCCCACATCACCCTAGGGACAGTGTCCCACATCACCCTAGGGACAGTGTCCCACATCACCCCAGGGACAGTGTCCCACATCACCCTAAGGACAGTGTCCCACATCACCCCAGGGACAGTGTCCCACATCACCCCAGAGACAGTGTCCCACATCACCCCAGAGACAGTGTCCCACATCACCCCAGGAACAGTGTCCCACATCACCCTAAGGACAGTGTCCCACATCACCCTAAGGACAGTGTCCCACATCACCCCAGGAACAGTGTCCCACATCACCCTAAGGACAGTGTCCCACATCACCCCAGAGACAGTGTCCCACATCACCCCAGGAACAGTGTCCCACATCACCCTAAGGACAGTGTCCCACATCACCCTAAGGACAGTGTCCCACATCACCCTAAGGACAGTGTCCCACATCACCCTAAGGACAGTGTCCCACATCACCCCAGAGACAGTGTCCCACATCACCCCAGAGACAGTGTCCCACATCACCCTAGGGACAGTGTCCCACATCACCCCAGAGACAGTGTCCCACATCACCCCAGGAACAGTGTCCCACATCACCCTAAGGACAGTGTCCCACATCACCCTAAGGACAGTGTCCCACATCACCCTAAGGACAGTGTCCCACATCAACCTAAGGACAGTGTCCCACATCACCCCAGGGACAGTGTCCCACATCAACCTAAGGACAGTGTCCCACATCACCCCAGGGACAGTGTCCCACATCACCCCAGGGACAGTGTCCCACATCACCCTAAGGACAGTGTCCCACATCACCCTAAGGACAGTGTCCCACATCACCCTAAGGGCAGTGTCCCACATCACCCTAAGGACAGTGTCCCACATCACCCTAGGGACAGTGTCCCACATCACCCCAGAGACAGTGTCCCACATCACCCCAGAGACAGTGTCCCACATCACCCCAGGAACAGTGTCCCACATCACCCTAAGGACAGTGTCCCACATCACCCTAAGGACAGTGTCCCACATCACCCCAGGGACAGTGTCCCACATCACCCCAGGGACAGTGTCCCACATCACCCTAAGGACAGTGTCCCACATCACCCTAAGGACAGTGTCCCACATCACCCTAAGGACGGTGTCCCACATCACCCTAAGGACAGTGTCCCACATCACCCTAGGGACGGTGTCCCACATCACCCTAGGAACAGTGTCCCACAGTATCACAGTAGGGACGTTCAATTGCATCACCACAGTTTTCAGTAGGGACAAATCCAAGTGTATTACTTTAACCCTATTTGTAACAGGCTCCTGGCTACCCCTATTTGTAACAGGGGGGGGGGGCGGATTCCGCCGCCCCCGGAGATCTCGAGATCTACCCGTCCGATTTTCAAAAATGAAATGGTGTTGGGTTCCCCTCAACACGATCTACATTTATAAATAATAATACAAACATAAATTTGGAATAGGGGGCAACAGGGGGGAAAACACTACAAATTTTAGTGGTATTTTTGATCCAACATAGCTTTCATGTTTATCGACCTATTTTAACACAACTAATAGGAATCGATAGAGATTGAATTGGAAATTGATATATGACGGTGACGTTTGAAAATTCAAAAATCATAGGCGTGTGCAGGTCACTCAATATGGGGGTGAAGTAAATGCGTAATAAAACCATTTTTTGATGTTGTTTTTTAGATAAATGAAATGATATCTGATTGAGACATTAGACAAAACAGTTATAAATCATATTTTTTGCCATAGGCGGTACCAGGTTAGTGAAAAGGGGGGTAAAATTTGGAAAAAAATATTAACCGCAGACAAGTTGCTACCCAGCACTATAAATATGTTACTGATCGTAGATAGTTCCTTTTTGCATGTTGTACTTCATCATAGGCGTATCCAGGATCCAAACTGGGGCGGCGCAAGACCTTTTGATAAGTATATTATCCGCTATTATGATACTAACTAGTCAACAGTGACTATTTCACTTACAACTTCAATTAATATTGCTTACCCCCCTTTTTACCCTACCTGGACTCGCCTATTATCTTATAATCGTTCGTAGAGTAGCCTGTGGTGCGTGTTTTATCCGAAAACTGCAGCATGTTATGTCATTGTACGCCCATGCCTCTTAGTTCCCTTGCAATAATATGACCCCCTTTCTTCCATTCCTGAGCGCGCCTCTGCAAAAAAAATGACTTTATTCCCTTTTCTGGCCTCATATGTGCATATATCATTATAAGCTAAACGTATATTGCGCCGTTATCGCTGGCATATCGTCATCACCATGCCAGTCACCCCCCTTTTCATGTTCCTGAACACGCCCCTGAAACTCTATATGTAATGAATTATGCAAATAATGAAATCAGAAGCTATCTTTTACATCTTGATAGCTATAAATGCCCCTTACATTGCTCTATTGGCTTTCCGCCAAGCATTGAATACTTCCTGGAACCCCCCCCCCCCCCCCCCCCCCCCTCCTTTTCAAGCCCCTGAAACCGCCTCTGCCATGCAATTTTTATGATATTTCATTAACATCAACTAATTTGCACTTGTTGCAATCACCGTAAGCCGATGTAACTCCTTCATACTTGATGCAGTTAGGAAGAAACCGTGAAGATCGCATTTCCGTATTATCGCCAAATGTCGCCTCCGAACCCACCCAAAACTGTGCCCTGGAACCGCCTCTGCTCAGGTTAAGAACTCAAAATTTTGACTCCAAATGCGGAGTTCAATTCTATGAAAAGTCCCAAAATTTCATGGGCCTGCTCCCAGCCATTCTGGAGATATCTGCGAAAAACATGAGGTGGGGGGGCGGAATCCGCCCCCCCCCCTGTTACATATAGGGTTAACATGTGACCATATTAGGGATGAATGAAAATATACAATGGTAGGAACAATGTTGCTAGTGTTCCCAGTAGTGAAGACACCCATGGGACCGCCGTCTACTGCAGGCTGCAGCTGTCGGGCCGTTTGTGTTTCGTAGTCTCCATGGCGTTTCGCCGTCATAGCAGGACCAGCATTGATTCTGCTGCTAAGGTGGCCCCTTCAGCAGTCTGTACCCAGAGTAAGTCTGTACCGACTCCCTGAACCCGGCCGCCGCGATTGCGGCGTCTTGATGGCTCCATCGTCATCAGTGCGGTATTTGGGCCGTAAGCCATCGTCGTGACAGCATAGGGGTCAGCATAGGGTCGGTGCATACGCTGGCGTGCGTAAGTCATGATGCCGACTGCAGGGGAAGCGGACATTAAGCTGTAATGAGTCCAGACCAGGGGAAGCGGACATTAAGCTGTAATGAGTCCAGACCAGGGGAAGCGGACATTAAGCTGTAATGAGTCCAGACCAGGGGAAGCGGACATTAAGCTGTAATGAGTCCAGACCAGGGGAAGCGGACATTAAGCTGTAATGAGTCCAGACCAGGGGAAGCGGACATTAAACTGTAATGAGTCCAGACCAGGGGAAGCGGACATTAAGCTGTAATGAGTCCAGACCAGGGGAAGCGGACATTAAGCTGTAATGAGTCCAGACCAGGGGAAGCGGACATTAAGCTGTAATGAGTCCAGACCAGGGGAAGCGGACATTAAGCTGTAATGAGTCCAGACCAGGGGAAGCGGACATTAAGCTGTAATGAGTCCAGACCAGGGGAAGCGGACATTAAGCTGTAATGAGTCCAGACCAGGGGAAGCGGACATTAAGCTGTAATGAGTCCAGACCAGGGGAAGCAGACATTAAGCTGTAATGAGTCCAGACCAGGGGAAGCGGACATTAAACTGTAATGAGTTCAGACCAGGGGAAGCGGACATTAAGCTGTAATGAGTCCAGACCAGGGGAAGCGGACATTAAGCTGTAATGAGTCCAGACCAGGGGAAGCGGACATTAAGCTGTAATGAGTCCAGACCAGGGGAAGCGGACATTAAGCTGTAATGAGTCCAGACCAGGGGAAGCGGACATTAAGCTGTAATGAGTCCGGTAATGCCAGTACGTGCTGCTACATGACGATACGGTGGCCGCCATGGGGCTGGAATGTCACCTGACCTGACCTGACCTGATCGGAACTATCTCATGCTTTCTTTATTTGAGGTATGGTCCTTCGGCCCATAAACTTGTGTCAGTATGTCATGTAGAAGTATGAAGCTGAGCTCTGAATGCGTGGCGTATGACTGCTGTTTCTCCGAGTTGTCGACACTTGGCTGATGTTTCTCCGAGTTATCGACACTTAACGCTGATGTTCTGTGACCTGACCGGCCCTTGTCTGGCTCTGCCCACAGCGCCACCATCGTCGAGTCCTACTCCTCGTTCTGGGTGGACCTCCAGGCCGTGGAGCAGGGCGGACAGAGCGGACCCAGTGGCTTCGGAAGCGGGCCCAGCGGGCCCAGCGGACCCAGCGGCTTTGAGAGCGGACCCAGCGGCCTGAGAGGGCTTGCTGCGCTCCGCAGCCCCCCAACCGGCCCGAGTGGCTCCTTCAACGGCCCGTCCGACTTCGGAGGAGCCACCGGCGGGGTGTTCGGCAACCGCTTCCACCCGGTGAGCGGTCCCGTGACGTCACAACCAGTCCCGTGACGGAACAGACGGTCCCGTGACGGAACAGCCGGTCCCGTGACGTCACAGCCGGTCCCGTGACGCCCTCGTCAGAGTTTCCCGTCGGTGTTGAGACTTTGCCTGTTACCGCCCGCGATCTCAGAAAGTGATAGACACTATCTCGGTGTTTCGGCTTCTTTTGTGTCAAGGTTGGGAGACTTGGTTGGGACAAGGTTGGGAGCATTTTTCCTCGTGGCGCAAACACTATCCGCTCAATTGGAGTAGGGAATAGAAACAGAAAGCCTTTCCGGTGAACAGGGATATGCTTTGTGTATTTTGAACTGATATTGGCTGTAAAACACGGTGATAGTTTGTTAGATCATATTGAAAAAACTGCCCGGTTGGATAATAGCCGACGATATCGATATTCATGATGAGAATAGCGTAAAAATATCTCACTGCCACCGTTTGAGGCTCAGAAACCATCCGCATAAGGGTAGGCCCCAATAACAGTTGTGGACATTCGACTGGAAATAATACAACATGGGAAACTCAAATGAAAACAGCCTTTCTAGAGTAGTTGTAACAATGCAGGAACTACTAAAATTACTTCCCATGCTCGAGTGCTGTTTTATTGTAATGAATTGCGTATATTTCTAATCATCTCAACTTATAATCCACTAACCTTAATTGCTGATTTGCAAATGTGTCGTTCAAATACGTATCTCATACAGCAAATCACAACGTATGTTGGAGCCCAATGCCCCTTTTGTAACATACGCCTTAACATCTGTTTCCAGTTTGGTGCTGGCAAGAAGAAGTAAGCCACGCGGGAGGAGAAAGAAAAGTCTTCAGAAGAAAACAGGGGCGTGCAGACTTAATTTCGGGACTCGGGAGTGTGTTTCACCACATGAAATAGTGGTCCGGTGGGGATGTATTGTTTGTGGAAGTGAAACGCGTAGCGTATGAAGTATAGGAGGTCCATTGTAGGGAGAGGCGACGGACCTAATGTGTTTCAGCTGTATTTGTCCTAAGGTACGGATTAGAGACTCAAAGGGAATCAGGTTAAATGCATGAGAGAGTTGCGAAGAGACCAACGAATTCAAGAGCTATCACCAAATAACCATTCTGCATGCTTTTCACCTCTGCCCGTGCCCAGGCTATATTTGTTGAATGCAGGTGCGAATGTGTATTTGATGTAATAACTGATCGAAACGTGTCGACATTAAATATATAACAAGAGAGAGGACAGGTGGCGTTTCCTTGAGCATTGGTACAAGCCAGGGTTGCCGAGTCGACATCATTTTAGCAACTCCGACTCCGACTCCAGCCTGAAAAAATCGACTCCGACTCCGACTCCAGCTCAGACTCCGGCCTATATCCGTTCTCCAACCGCATGCTAAGCAATATCTGCAATGCCATCTATTTTTACCGTTTGTTTTTATTCTTAACCCTCGCCCTAAGGGGGGTCCTAAAACGACCCCCCTGAGGTTTTTCTTGCATAACTTGTCATACATGCGGCACATCTTGCTGAGATTTTTCACAGCTAAGTATACAACAATTATACGTATGTTGTAAAAATTTCATTGAAATTGGTTGAGGAATTTGGGAAATAATGATGTTTTGATGACGTCATGTTGGTGGAAAAACGATAAATGTTTGAAAACTCGTAGAAAACAGCGTTTTAAAGAAAATTGCAAACGCAATTAAGCAAAGATATAAAATGTCGTTTTCTTTAAAATGGCAATCTCGGATTTGCAAAAATTTTGGTTTTTGACCCCCAAAATGAACAAAAACTGATTTTTTGGGAAAAATCATCACAAAATCAAAATTTTCGAAGATGTTAAAAACATACTGAATATATATGAGACAACTGAGTATGAACAATACTCAAACCAAATTTTAAAGAAATATCTATATTTTTGACTGAGTGATGGCTCCCTAAGTGTAAGCAATTCATGACATCATTTTTTCAAATAACTTTTTTTGATTTTTTTGACCAGATACGAATAAATAATTACCTTTTCTGTATTTCTGAGACAAAACTGGTCTAGGAACATGCCTTTTTATTTACATTTATCAATTTCTCATTTTGAGGTTTTCTGACAGAGCAAAATCGCTGTTCTGGACGTGGTCGATCGAGGTCATTCACTTGACCTGGAAGGTCACCCGTTGACCCGAAACCTAAACATTGTATACCGTTAGATTCCAAACATGACAGGCAACATGATGATTCTTACTGCGTTGCTCTATGTTGCTTGGTTTGGAAGTTAACAGGGTGGTCTTTTTAGGACCCCCCACCCCCCGTAGGACGAAGGTGAAAAAAGCTCCCGTAGGGCGAGGGGGTCTCCATCCCGCGCGACGCTGGGGGTCTCCATCCGAACGCCCGGTGCTTGGGGGGGTAAATTTTACGCCCCTCGTATCTTCCGAATCAATAACCGCAGCGAGACGCACAAGACGGCGATCGAAAGCTCTCAGTGAGAAGAATCTAACGCATACCCGAATTTTTTAAAATAAGGTCACATGTCAGGTCACGGTCAGGCCAAGTGTCAAAATTTAAGTATTTGGGTTTTTGGGCTATACTATCCATCCAAAGCTTTATATTGCAACTATTGTCTCACAAAGTGTTCCCAAATGTATAATACATCTCCTGCATAAGTAAAAGTGAAATTTTAAGCAAAGGTCAAAGTCAAGGTCAGGTCACAAAAGGCCACAGGTCTACGAAAGTCATGAGACACATGTTGTATGGTTTATTTTACACGTATAATTCGATAGAAGCAGCCATTTTCACAGCCTGACCCCATATAATGACCCTCAGATCAAGGTCAGGTCACAATAAGGACAATATTTGAAATTTATTAATCTAAATAAACATTGGATGTTTCTAGATTAGTATTGTCTTAGAAATACAGTGGTGGCATTTATTTGTCTGTATCTGGTCATTAAAAGCCAAAAAAACGCAAATGCAAAAAATGTCATGAGTTACTTATACTTCGAGAACTATAAGTCAGTCAAAAATAAATATATTGCTTTGAAATTTGTTTTTTCATTTTTGGGGGTCAAAAACCCAAAATTTTGAAAATCCGAGATAGCCATTTTAAATACAATGTCATTTCCTTTCTTTTTACGCCTTTTATTTGCGAGTCGCATCAACACGCTATTTTCTACGATTTGTCAAACATTTAACTTTTTTTTCTCATCAAAAATGACATGACATGACGTCACTAAAACGTCATTATCTCCAAAAAAAAAATTGGCAGAAGACGTAGAATTGATGCACCATAGGAACCGTAAGTTTCACTGTGATACCTTTGATAGTTTTTAAGTTATTGAGAAAATACGGGAGGGGGTAAAATTTACCCCCCCCCCCCCCCCAGCGCCGCGCGGGTTAACAGTATGGAGAACAATGCTACGCCGCCCGAGCACGGGCCGCGCGTCCAGCCCAGTCGCGCTCGCCTGCAGGCGGCGGGATAAAATGAAGATAAGAACGTGAGACCGGCACCACTGTGTATGTCTCGTCGATACGCGTCCGACATTGCGCAGCACGACATACCTGGTTCACCACATGACCTTAAATTACCTTGACCTGAGGTCAAATTTTGAATTTGACTTAAGGTAACCTTGTCACCATGGTATGATTCGAATATCCTTGACGAAACTTGCACGATGATATTAAAATGGGTGCCGTGTGACCGTAAGAGACGGTGCGTCCAAGCCCCAATCATCATCAGATGACGTAAAAATTATTGCCCATCTTCATCAGGCGCAAATATACCGCTAGTTGAGTAAACTTTTCACTCGATTTATTTTCCACTCATTTTTTCTCTCTCGAAAGGGACGTAAAGTTAATGTCCCTAGGCCGACGACTATTCTAGCGACCAAAGTAATCGCCAATTGCCAAAAAAATCGACTCCGACTCCGGGCCGGAGTCGGAGTCGGTAAGATTTTAGCGACTCCGATTCCAAATCCGGCCAAAACTGCCGACTCCGACCGACTCCGACTTCGACTCCGACTCCGCAGCCCTACTACAAGCTTCATTTTTCTTAGAAAATGTGCACACTGCGTAGGCGTGTCATCTATCATATTACCTCTGATGTTTTCATACTTAATTGCCCGTGCCAAACATTATTAACGAGCACCCCATCAATGAACCGTGAAACACCGGGTAAGCCCAGCTTTGCGACAGTCCAGGCATTGATTTGTTCCCGTAGTTTCTAGAACGCACCGCTGGCCGCCAGTTTAGTAAATACTCCAAACTATAGCATAGTAAATGTAGTCGGAAAGCGTGTGACTCCGTTGCACTGCGGATGCTGTGGTGTCAAATTCACGCTAACAGAACCCGGGACAGGCCCGGCAATTACAGCTCGGGGAAAACCATAATGTTGTCAGAAATGGGGAAACCAGCCTCGACACAGCGCAGACGTTTCGACATAATGTCTATAGCAAGCATTGCATTGCAACCGCCTATCCAAACCCTTCGCACCACTTCCGCTACTGGCATGATTGTTCACTCGATGCTCTTGATATGATATAGATAACTTGCACACAATTTATTGCACAAACGCACATCTCAGAGTATAACAATAAAATCAACACATTGCAAATTATTGCAAGACATGAATTTGTACATGGCAAATAACGCTAAAAATAATCAACAGTCATTGACTTAAAGTCTATGAATAACGACCAATCTGCACGCTGTTTCGACCCACATGAACAAAACAAAATACAACGACCCGGACCCTTGGCTGCATTCACATTCATCGTTTGCAGCAACAAAAGCTTCTCCGGACGGTATACGACCGTGGTGTTATGTGAAATGGAGCAGCGAACAGTACTGTTTTACTTAACAGCTTGACAATCTCTTAGATTTAATACTCCAAGAGCTTCTTCGCGTGCATATAAATCAGCGTACTTATGCAAACAAAGTAGCATGCAGTCAGCTACTGAATCACCTGGCCGTAACAAATGGCAGCTATTGTGCCAAGAGTACAACGGCGAATATACCACGGCCAACTAACATCGCCCATGTTTCTACGAAAGGACAACGCAATAGCTAAACAAGCACAATGAGACGCGGTGGATGGGCAATTCATATATGAACAAACGTATGAATAGTTGCATTGTTAAAATATAAGATCACTGTCATCTCTCAGCCAACAATCGATGTCTCCGAATAGATCAAACAGGCCAGTGATATCGCCATTCTACTAACTAGCCTGCAGACATGTTTCGTCTCGTCTATTTCGCACAATGAAATTGATCATATCGGAACAATATAAACAGCTATACAGCAAGAGATGTGTAAATGAGCAGACTTGTATTCAACTCAATCAATCGACTCAAGTTACTCCCGTCGTGTGGTCAGCCCTTCGGGTCCTGATAACGATCAGGGTTCGCTGGCACACCGTACGCTAGCTGTGATGCAAATTATATACGTAGACTGGGTATACTAACCAGGCGCGTAACCACCACGGGGGGTCACTGGAGATCAGTCCCCAGTAACCAGGCGCGTAACCACCACTGGGGTCACTGGAGATCAGTCCCCAGTAACCAGGCGCGTAACCACCACTGGGGTCACTGGGGATCAGTCCCCAGTAACCAGGCGCGTAACCACCACTGGGGTCACTGGAGATCAGTCCCCAGTAACCAGGCGCGTAACCACCACTGGGGTCACTGGAGATCAGTCCCCAGTAACCAGGCGCGTAACCACCACTGGGGTCACTGGGGATCAGTCCCCAGTAACCAGGCGCGTAACCACCACTGGGTTCACTGGGGATCAGACCCCAGTAACCAGGCGCGTAACCACCACTGGGGTCACTGGGGATCAGTTCCCAGTAACCAGGCGCGTAACCACCACTGGGGTCACTGGAGATCAGTCCCCAGTAACCAGGCGCGTAACCACCACTGGGGTCACTGGAGATCAGTCCCCAGTAACCAGGCGCGTAACCACCACTGGGGTCACTGGTGATCAGTCCCCAGTAACCAGGCGCGTAACCACCACTGGGGTCACTGGGGATCAGTCCCCAGTAACCAGGCGTGTAACCACCACTGGGGTCACTGGTGATCAGTCCCCAGTAACCAGGCGCGTAACCACCACTGGGGCCACTGGGGATCAGTCCCCAGTAACCAGGCGCGTAACCACCACGGGGGGTCACTGGAGATCAGTAACCAGTAACCAGGCGCGTAACCACCACGGGGGTCACTGGTGATCAGTCCCCAGTAACCAGGCGCGTAACCACCACGGGGGGTCACTGGAGATCAGTCCCCAGTAACCAGGCGCGTAACCACCATTGGGGTCACTGGGGATCAGTCCCCAGTAACCAGGCGCGTAACCACCACTGGGGTCACTGGGGATCAGTCCCCAGTAACCAGGCGCGTAGTCACCACTGGGGTCACTGGGGATCAGTCCCCAGTAACCAGGCGCGTAACCACCACTGGGGTCACTGGAGATTTGCCCCCAGTAACCAGGCGCGTAACCACCACTGGGGTCACTGGAGATCAGTCCCCAGTAACATTTGCGTATTTAAACATTACGCCTAAGGGCGTTACATGGAAAGAATCGACCTCAAAGTGCCTCCGTCCCCACCTACTTTCGGAAGGTGGTTACGCCTATGATGCTAACACGCATGTCTAGATACTAGACTTGCATCTCAGCTAGCGCACGGTCTGGTGGCGAACCCTGATCCTTATCAGTACCTGAAGGGATAACCACACGACGGGAGTAACTTGAGTCGATCGATTGAATTGAATGCAAGTCTGAAAATGAGATCAGTTAATGTCAAGTGGCAGAGTATCCCTGACCTGATGATGTTTGCGGTTTTAGGGCGCGCCGACTGCTTGTGGTCACTTTGCGCCCATATCCCTGGCCTAAATCACTGACTTTAAAAGGTTCCGCCGACCTGTTTGAGAATGGATCGCCCTGCCAGTCCAGCCCACCAAGCGAGGCATATGCGTCATGCGAAGCCATGCGTCGCCGTATTTCTCCGGATTAAGAAATCGACAGGATGAAGTTTCCACTTCTCAGAACAGTAACCATGAAAGTAAATGGGCTTAGTTCAACCTGACCTGGGCAACTTACTGACATTGACATTTGGGCATTCTCTGACATTTGACATTTGCCCGAAGTGGAAGGACTCCGGCCAATGGTCGTTCTGCATGGTTCGTGACTCGGACACGTCAATGTTATGTAACGATGGTTACATGTCCGGGTCCCCACCAGATTTTGATTGAAAGGAAGTGAGGCTCGTTCTGTTTCCCCGAGTGAAGTGACGGATAGGTGTCACCGGTGTTCATTATGCAATAAATCACGGGAAAATGTCCCGGTTAACTACAATGAACTGCACCAACTGCGTACAAGAGGCTATTACTGAAACGTGCTACAATTGCCTAAAGCTGGAATATATATTGATGTGATATTTTATGGGAAGTAGGAGCCCATTGACCAGCTTATGCCAAAGACGGACACTGTAAACGGTACGTATATAAGGGGAAGAGATTTAAAAAACAAACATAACCAAGCATGTACGAGCAATGAGCATGTAATGCATCCCAATCATGATGATAATGATGATGATTGGGGTTTTGGGACGCACCGAAACCCCAATCATCATCATCATCATCATCAGGTTATTCAAGCATCAATACCACGTTCATGTTGCTACCTTACAACAGTGGCAGTCAGTTGTACCATACTGGTAGGTGTATCTGTAAGCCGAAGAAACAAAAAATACACAACATATTTTGATCCATATAATTGGATTCCGTTCACAATACATGAAGGACAGTCTTGGTCCTTTTGAACAATGATACGGACAATGTGTTGATGCATTCGAGTTAAATAATATAATTTAGATACCAATTATTTGTCTCTACGGTGCATTTCAACTAGTTTGGCGAGTATCTTTTTGCATCTCTAATATAAATGCACACAATCATCTTATCACAAATTTAAAAGATCAGATCAGCCTCAGATATGCATCAAGTGTTTGGTGTATCACCACCAGATATGTTTCAAATTATTGCAACCTGATCAGCTTTGCTGATACATAAACATTTCGCGACCCCTGGCCCTGACCCACCGTCCACTAAAAGCTCGCGCATGATCAGACTTGATTGCACGGCAATTTCAACATCGACCCGGTCCTTTGCATTTACAATGCACGGGCACATTTGCGCAACATGCGGTCCTATAAAGTTGAACCAGGCGACAGTGCTATGCCGAAATAAATCCATAAAATATTCAGCCTCTGCGTAAATATTGATCTTCTCATCCTCGCAAGGTCACCATCGCAAGCCTACCGGAAAGCCTACCGTAAGGCCTACCGTAAAGCCTACCGTAAAGTCTACCGTAAAGCCTACCGGAAAGCCTACCGGAAAGCCTACCGGAAAGCCTACCGGAAAGCCTACCGGAAAGCCTACCGGAAAGCCTACCGGAAAGCCTACCGGAAAGCCTAGCTGAATGGCCATTGGCCCCCAACATCAATACACAAGTTTTTAACATTCAGCAGCACTGAGGAAGACAAACACTAACATTCACCTGAGAAAGACTAGCCAATCACAGCGATCCAACCGCGAATAAAGCCACACAGACAAACACACATTGTCGTGAGCATAAAGCACAGATTGCTCAACAGCCAGCAAATGGCCGCTCCGACGCCGTCCAGCCGGGCGCCAGGGGGTCGGTTGCTCGGCCGCGGTCAGACGGCGCCCCGGGCTATATCATCAGCCGAGGCAGACTGGCCACGCCCAGCCACGGCGGGCAGCAGAACCTGCAACAGTGCAGAGGTCGGGTCAGGTCAGTCGGCCGCCTGCGCAATAACTGCGAGCATAGCGAGGCAGCAGCAGTCGGGCCCGAGTGGAATGTGGAGTTTGCTATAATTAGTTCAATGAATAATTAATTAGCTATAATTACGTTATAATCTGGACTTTCTCCGCAAGAGTTAAGTCGTTCGGACTCGCAGCTTTCGATATGTATTTTACATATCTTCGTCAGAGATCGTTCGCAAGAATACGTTTAAAAAATACGTATTTTAAGTATTAATAATTTTTACGTATTTTGTAACGTAATTCTTACGAACGATCGCTGACGAAGATATGTAAAATACATATCGAGAGCTCAGAGTCCGAACGACTTAACTCTTGTGGAGAAAGTCCAGATTATAACATAATTAACACTAGAACTCCACATTATGTCTTTCCGTAATTAGCTATAATTAGCATGCACGGTGAGTGACTGGGTGGGAAGGGCGGCATGCAATTTTATTGTACCTGGGAACTGGAAGTGGGTTTCCGCAACGGGTTATTTCGAGAGGGGGATTTAAAGAAGTGCATCAGATGTTACGGTTGATGAATATTGAATATGTGAACAACAATTCGAAGTGAGGACGGCTTAAGGCGTTGAAAATATGGCGGGGAGTGGTTGCACGCAATACGGTAGGTATATCAACACTTATTTGAGAAAATGACATTTTATATACATGGGTCACTCGAGAAGTAAAGGTAACTTCCCGTTACCTTTTAATGGACTGGGTATAAAAAGAATAAAAAAAATCGCCCAAATATTTCGCTCGCAATCCGTAACGGAGATATTTCCCGACATTACCTCTGAGCAACTAGCCGAAACATTTACACAAATTAGGCCGTTTCCGATTTGCCTACGGGATTTTGTTCTCTTCAAAAGGGGTTATCTCTGTACATAAAGCACGTTCCATTAACCCTCGCCCTGGTGGGGGTCATTTTGACCCCCCACCCTCCGAGGTTATTCGGGAATAGCGGGAAAACGGCGGCGCGCAGCGGCGACAATTTTGTCACAGCTGTTTGGGCATCAATTACCCACATTATGTGAAAGTGTTGACCTCGGGTCATCTCGGGTCAAGTCACCAGATCACGTCAAGAGACTCCACCTCCAAAAATATTTGTGGTCGTGCCAAAGCTACAGGGTTTGACCGAACGGTTTTAAACTCACAGAAGTTAATCAGGACATAAGTATCTACAATTTGTATATCTCGTTATTTTATATCGGTGAAGCCAATAAGGTGAATAAAGGTGAAACCAAAAGCTAACAAAGGCCAGGCCAATTTTGTGACCTTTGTATTTCCCATTGTAAGTCAATGGGAAAATATGTGTATATATTTTTACAAATGCTTCCTATTCAAAGAATATGCATTAGATCAGGTCAATGGACTAGTTGCAGGTTACCTAACCCACTGTTAATGAATACAACAATATTTTATAAACTTAGGTTTCTCAGTGCTTGTGCGAGGAACAAGTAGACATATTAATATGGAAATTGTTTGACCTTTCCTCGAAATTAAAATGAAGAAGTTCCAAATTAGACTTTATTGATATTTCGATCACAGATCTCCATCAGAGTGAATTAGCTAACACAATGAGCTTATTCACTCGGAAGATCTGTGATAGAAATATCAATGAAGTCTAATTTGGAACTTTTTCATTTTAATTTCGAGGAAAAGTCATACAATTTGCATATTAATATTTATAAAGTGTCACTTTACTATAAATTCCTCAAAATTGTCAGTAATCTGGCGAATCCAGGGGGAGCGGCAGGGGCAAAATCCCCC
>JAXIVJ010008780.1:0-53919 GCA_036785665.1 Chirona hameri | reverse complement strand
AGAGAGAGAGAACAAAAAAAAAAAGAGAGAGCGGGCGGGCCGAGGCAGATAGACGGCCAGATGCGGCCAGATAGCGGCGCCTGGGAACGTTTCGCACGCTGTGCGGTGCGGTGCCGGTGAGCGGGATCGACTGTGAGCGGGACCAGCTCTATCGGAGCAGCGTCACGACCGGCGGCGTGTCAGAGCGCTCTCTCCGTCGACACGGCGCCGTCCGGTGATTTATCACACGCCCGGCCAGACCGAGACTATCGCTAATGATTCGTTTCACACGACCGCCGCCGTCCGATCAGGCCCGGTGTTGACCGCCGAACACGAGCCACGTGACGGCCGTGGGACCTCTCCGGCAGGTGTAACGATCAGGGACCGAACATGGTCACTGGTCAGCATGGGCGACCGACCCCACCGACCCGACCGGACCCGACCCGACCGACCGACCGACCCGGCTCGGGACCGGCTCGGGACGGTCGGCACACCTTCTGTGACGTCAGAGCGAGTCAGCCGGCGCGCGGCGGCGGCGGCCTGCGCCGCCAGCAGACGGGACGACAGACAGCCCGGTACGGTCACAGACAGCCCGGTACGGTCACAGGTAGCCCGGTACGGTCACAGGTAGCCCATATCCAGAATTCAGTGTAAGTACAACGCGCAGATGAATCCAAAGCCGCTCCCGGATACAACGGCAAAACAGAAAACAGTGAGTGAGAGACTCAATATCGCAAACAAAATGTAGAACAAGAACTTTCGAGAGGAACACTAAACGCGTCAATTCATCAATTCATGAAAGCGTAACATATCGAGTGCTAAAAAGGACACCAATAGTTTCTTGATAATGAGACACCAAATGTATGTAGTGAGACAGTATATGGATACTCAGCGACTAAATGCACAGTTCGCAAAACATGCAACGACAAGAATGTTAAGTGATAAACTAGCAAACGGAGAACTACAGATATATGGGTCGGATGAATTGTCGAGGGACCTACGCGGATCTCAGTTCTGTACTGAATCATTTGTTGCCAAGGGATCGACAAGACCTCAGATCATCAGCGTCAAGTCCCAGATCATAAGCGTCAAGTCCCAGACCCTGATCAATTATTCATGAGTGTTCTGTGAGTCTGAACAAGTTGCAATGTTAACAATGCATGATGTGCCATCAATCAAAATGTTTCGCAATTTGTACGATATTTTACAATGAAACACTTACCCTAAGTGATTTTCGCGACAAGCCATCATTGGGCATTGGATGTCCGAAAATGTCCAAAGAAATATGCTTGACCCGACCGACAGAGAAACCGTCCGACAGAAACCGACAGAAAAGGTCCGTCCGAAAACCGAATCGGTCTTGGGACAAATTCGGAATTCCGAAAATGCTTGTACTGATTGGCACCACTAATACATATACATATACATATACATATATATATATATATATATATATATATATATATATATATATATATATATATATATATATATATATATATATATATATACATATATATATATATATATATATATATATATATATATATATATATATATATATATATATATATATATAATAGATCGTTCATATTTGCACCAAAAATGCATGATCCACAAAGGTAATTGGAAGCAATATGGTAGCAATGTGTCAGCAGCAAATAATGGCGCGCCTCCTCGCGTGATTTGGAATGTAAACTTGCAATAAGCGGGCACCTCAAGAAAAGCAACACATATCTGGCAAATACAGATATCACTGGGAAAATAAATATAACCGAACTTAACCTAACCAAACCTGACCTATCACCTAACCTGAACCTTTGCTTGCCACAATATGCTGTTTTGTGGTCTCTGCTTATTGCAAGTCTACATGCTTCAAGCTTGCATATTGCAAGTTTAAATGCATGGTATAACAAATCCAAAGCCGAAGAATCGCCGGGAAATTCTAGCTTGCTTATACGGCTTTGTATTCGTTTGGTTGATTGCTTTGATCGGTCAGTTATTTTTATCTACCATGGTTTTCATGGAAGCTTCTACTGATCGTAAGTTTACATAGCAATACACGCGGCCTGCTCAGTGCTCATCGGCGCTCCCACAAGTTCAGCTGTCTCTGCCACCATCTGTCCCCCATTGGATATGGCTTTAGGTCAGCGGAGGAAGAAAAAACGCCTGGTTCCGCTGTTTTTTTTTCCTCGGCGGTGTTAGTCAGCGCGATGGCGGTCAGCGGATATACGTAAATTATTCAGGAAGAAGGTATTTTTTTACATTAACCCTGTTCCCTGCGGGCGACCAGAAAAACGTTAAAGGAACAGTTCACCTTTAACATGGGGTTTTGAGTTGAGATAGCCAAGTTGTATGCTCGAAAATGCTCGAAAGCTTCCATTTTACATTTTCGACACTGGCATGCACACGCGGCATGCACCACTGCGCGTGGCGTATGCCGCGTGCGGGGTGTTGAAAAGTGTTTGCTCGCAAAAGCTTTGCAACGGCTGGGCCGATTGTGTGGACATTTTGTGTATGCTTAGGAACCCCTCGACCGCCACCTTCCTACAAGTCAGGGGTGGGGTGCCGCTGCACGTGCGCACGTGCACACCCCTATTCTATATCCCAGGAACGGCTGAGCCGATTGTGTTCAAATTGTGTGTGTAGTTAGGGACCCTTCAGCCGCCGCCTTCCCACAAGTCAGGGGTGGGATGCCTCTGCACGTGCGCACGTGTACACCCCTATTCTATATATCAGGAACGGCTGAGCCGATTGTGTTCAGATTTTGTGTGTAGCTACTAGCTAGGGACCCCTCAGCCGCCGCCCTCCTACAAGTCAGGGGTGGGGGTGCCTATGCACGTGAGCACGAGCACACCCTTTTTGTATCACAGAAGCTACTTGCCCATTGGAGTTGAAATTCGACATACATTTCCTTCGCGCTCGCTCGTTCATCGCCAACTACGGCGCCTTACTGGTTGTAAGTATGGGGGCTGACAATTGAGAATGATTGATGAGCATGACATGAGCTGTTGGGACATCGATAGCTTCAGGCGTGTAGACAAATATGAATTTTAAGGTAAATGCAAGAATCTAGCAAATTCGCCGATAACATATTTTATGAATATTACTGCCCGTTGGAACAATATCAATGGAAGGTGGAAAAACTAGAGTAAGTGTGATTGTAGTGGACAAGAACAGGTGAAATGAAATAGGTTATCTTAAATCTGCCTCCCCTCTCCCCGTCAAATTTCCTTAGACGAGTCCCTGCTCTACAGACGTGCAAACATTTTATCGGCGGCGCACTGCACGCAGGAAACAACCAAGGGTTCAGACACGGCACGTTTAAAGAACCGTTTGGCATGTCCTGAACTTCTGATTAGTTGCGATAATATTGTTGGCATGTCTTGAACCTCTCTTTAGTTCAGACAATATTCGTCACACTTCTTAGGAACAGAAGTCCCCTAGCCTACGATCTTGTTTGTTCCCCAATAAGGACTTAGATTCGCCTCAAGACTTATATTCGCCTCATTTGTATCAAATGAGCCATATCAACTACTGAAGCAAGTTTAAGCATTTGGACTTTTGAGTGGATTAATGATTGAACGCTACTGATTGAACTAATGATTAATGATTGAACTCAGTCAGCCACACGACTGTTTCCAAAATGTTTTCACGCGTGGTACAAGGCCTGAACATGAGCCTGAACTGAACTTAGCCTGGTATAAGGCGTGTCGGGTACCTATATGCTTAAACCATGATAGATAACAGATGCTGTAATCATACATCCGAGAAGCATTAGTAGGTACATTGTGTAAAACGTCCCAAGGTACACCAAAAAGTCACAAAATTGATTATCTTAAGCTAACGACTTACGATATATGTTAACATATCTACGTATAATAAGAATGTATATGCACAGTATGACAAAGCATATAGTCATTCACATTAAATTCATTTTCCCTTACATCATTATTTTACCCCGCGCACTGCAGGGGGTTGATTTCCGACTCCCCCCTCAGGTTTTTCTCAGATAGCGAAAAAAAACGGCGGCGCGCAGCGCCGCCGGATTTTGTCACACCTGTTAGGACATAAATTGTGCAGACTTTGAAGAAAAAAATGACCTCGGGTCATCTCAGGTCAGGTCACCAGACCAGGTCAAGTGACCTCATATCCAAAAACATTTGCAGTTGTGCCAAAGCCAGAATTTCGCACCAGTTGAAACTTACAGGGTGTCATGAGGGCATAAGTACTTACAATTCGTGTATCTCGGAATTTTGATATCGGTGACCTAAAGTCACGTCAATTTCGTGACCTCCCCATAATAAGTCAATGGGGAAATATTCAAATGCTTGCTATTTCAAGGATATGCATACTATTAATCCAATTACTTCTGGATCATGTTATTATAGGATGTTCTTGCTGATCCAAGTGTAAGTTTTGTTCAGTGACCCCAATGGGGTCACTGATGATCATCCGTGATCCCTATGGGGTCACTGATGATATGGGGTCAATTGAGATCATCCGAGTTCACCAACACGTGTTTGTCAATAACTCGCGACATAATGAAGATAGAGAAGTAAAACCGACATAAATGTGTTTGTCTCGTCGGGACACGTCTCCCTATATGCAACATGACCTACTTGGGTCTTGACCTCAGGTCAAGGTCACGTGACCTGTGGTCAAATTTTTAAGTTGATCTAACAAGGTCACCATGTACATCAATCGAAGCGCCTTGACGATACAAACACAATGGCGTAAACATATTTTTTTTGTGTTAGCTTTATTATGTTACAAGTTATTAGCGAAAAACAGTTTTGCAAAAAAGCAGCATTTCCCCCCTTTTTACATCTGGAGCATAGGCGTAGGAACAGGGGGCAGGGGGGAGTGGCAGCCGTCCCCTCCCCCCAACATTTTGGATTTTAACATTACGCCTATGGGCGTTGCATGGAAATAATCGACTTCAGAATGCCTCCTGCCCCCCCCCCCCCCCCCCCCCCCCAACTTGAACATAGTTCCCACGCCCCTGCTCTGGAACCTCAAACATTGACCTGAGATCAAATTTGAGGACACCTTGTCGATTGAAAATTTCAATGGCTGGCGATCGCTTTTTGCCGTTTGTTTTTAGCTAGCATAGTTCCCGAGATATATGGGAATTTCTGGAGCGAAGTCCTAAAACAGGAGAAAAAACTGGAACATTTGACCTTTGATGACCTCTGGTGACCTCAATTTTGACCTGACCTAAACAAATACTGAAATACTTTCGCTAGAACTTGTATCAAGCTATCAAACGCCGCTTTCCGCTTGCCGCTACGTAGCGTAGTTTTGGAGATATCACGGGGGGGGAGAATCAACCCCTCTGCAGTTCGTGTTCGGCGCAAACCCCCTGCAGTACGCGGGTTAAGATGCACGATTTGTAAAGGATTTCCCTCATTATCGCTCATGTATTAATACGCAATGACACATTCAGCAGAAAGTAAGATATCATCTTTCTACTGCACCTCTCAACCTTTTCCAGTCCAGTGTCCTTGTTTCCAGGACCTGTGTGCCGGATCTGTCTCCCTATCTGCTGGAACAGCCAAACATAGTCCAGTCTCGGAGCCAGGGTGACTCAGACCGAGATCCGGACTTTCGAGTGGCGACCGTCCCCGGAGCGTCTGCCGACTGACCGCGAGGCTCCTCCCTCTCTGCCCGGCTGACGGACCGGACCGGACGGCGGGGCGAAGCAGCCCGCCCACAACTCGCCGCCGAAAGAGTGCCGCCCAGCTGCCACTTGAGGTCAACTCGACTCGCAGTTGGATGCGCCGCCGAGAACGGCTTTGAGGTGTTGTTGAGTGGTGAGTGCACGACACGGGCACATAAGTGTTGCCGCCTAGTTCTGAGCTTATCTGGCTTAGTTCTGAGCTTATCTGGTCTTGCCTGGACGCAGTCGGCAACAAGCCGGATGTCCCCAGGTGAGAGAGGTGGAGCATTAGTTGTAAACGGAGGTGCCCAGCTAGAAGGGCCTTAGCCGCCATGTTCTTACACTTAATGCGGAGGAACTAAAAAACGAGCCCTGGAGACCAATGCAAGGTTAAAAACTGGCCGATATTCGGTGGTGCGGAGTGAGAATACTGAGAAAAAGTGGCGTACGACGACTATCGACACTCGACGACTATCGACACTCGACGACTATCGACACTCGACGACTATCGACACTCGTGACGACACTCGTGACGACACTCACGACTATCGACACTCGGCCTCATTACGCCAAGTTATCAATGATACCTAAGCCTGAGATAAACAAAAATAGGCAATTCAGACGTTTTTCAGCATTGTATTTCATCGTAATGTTTGTATTGTCAATACAAAGCAGTATAGGTATACAATAAACCATTAAAACGTCTTCAACAAATGTACTGTGTCAGTAAAGCACAGCAGATCCCGCAAGGATAAGCAAAAAAGGCACTAGTTTTCCCAAACGGTGAAGGGACAGTGTCACTCAGCTCTTCAGAAGAGGTGATGTGATCGAGTGTTGCAAGGTCCGCGATCAAGACCCTTGAGATAACGAGCCACGCGTGATTGCCTCCCAGAGAGAATACCGAACTGAGACGCTGATTAGCAGCTCTATTGCTCACACCTTCTCACCGTCCAACAGATAAGGCCTGCACCTGCAATATTAATCCTGAAATGAGATGTCATCCAGTCCAGTACATCCAGTAGATGATATAGGTATTTGAATGTAAAGATGTTTAACTCAAATGAAGTCATTTTTAGATGAGCGCTGTTTCGTAATACTCAAATCGAGTCACTTAGGAAACGATAGTGAATACCCCTTGGTTGACACGTGTTTTAGAAAAAGGGTAGCTGGCGTAAACAGCATCTTTCGAGCTTGGTGACCATTCGTCAATTTATGTCCGCTGAAAACAATTCGGTCTGGTCACGGGGGTTAGCCCTTGCACAAGGGTATGGTACATGCGGTTCACCCGTAAAGTGCAGGTAGAACATTCCAGGTATGCTGGCTACCTGTTTGTTTAACCAGCAAACAAAGGTGATACCTGCAGGCACGTAGCCAGGATTTCGTCCGGGGGGGGGGGGCTCGAAAGGGCCCCCTTCCCGAGTGTTGAAAGAGCCCCCTTCCCAAGCGTTGAAAGGTCCAAACAAAACGGATGAAAAGGCACGTTACAAGAATGGAAAATACAGTATGACAGGTATGGCATGGGCCATACCAACTTTTAGGAGCTGGAGTTAGCAAACTGCCATATCAACTTTGGAACTAGCGACACCAATTTGGAGTCAGCTATACCAACTTGGAATATTGTTAAACTCAAGACCTGAAACTCTTAAACAAATTGCGCCGCGGAGCTGCGCTACAATTTTGAGTCTTTGCCCTGGATATGCTTTCTCATCAATGCGTCGCATTGCGTAAGGTGCGGACCTCTAAAAATGTTATTGTGCGTTTAAAAGTGCGGTAAAAAAGTGTTAAAGTGAACTATTTTGCCCAAATGTATAGGCAAGTAGCAACATAACATATAAATGCGCCGAGAAACTAAATTTAAAACTAAATTTATTTTTAAAACTAAATTTTCCGCGAGACACAACGAAGCTGGTCATCGAAACTCTGATGTTCCCGGTCATCCGGAACTGTCTGCCCGTCTGGACGCCCAGGTCACAAGCGCAGAGGAAGAGAATAGAAAAGGCACTAAATTTCGCGATTCGTACAAACTGGGCTAAAAAGTATGACTACATCACGCAGGCGCGGGAGGATCTTGGCTGGATGTCATTCGACAGCATGATCGACATGCGGGATGTTCAGCGGGTTCACCACATGCTTTGGAACAGAGGTGGGTCACAGCGGCTGCGGTCGTTGATCGAGACGCGCGCCCAGGTATCGCGACGACAGACTCGTGCGACAGCTGACGAGTCCGTGCTGCACGCATCCAAATGTCGCCCACAGGTCAGTAAGATGTCGTTCCCACACCGCGCTGTCGCAACCTGGAACCGCTTGCCGTCTGATGTTATGGATAGATAGTAGTAAGGCCTTGTTCAAGCGACAGACAAAAGTAATCCTGTCCGCTGTAGCAAAGTGCAGGAGGTGACCTGATAGGGTGATGGGATGGGTGAAGGGTGAAGGGTGAAGGGTGAAGGGTGAAGGGTGAAGGGTGAAGGGTGAAGGGTGATGGGTAAAGGGTGAAGGGTGATGGGTGATGGGTGGTGGGTGATGGGTGATGGGTGATGGGTGATAGGTGATGGGTGATGGGTGATGGGTGATGGGTGATGGGCGGTGGGTGTTGGGTGATGGGTGATGTGTGATGGGTGATGTGTGATGTATGATGGGTGATGAGCGATGTGTGATGTGTGATGGGTGATGGATGATGGATGATGGGCGATGGATGATGAGTGATGAGTGATGAGTGATGAGTGATGGGTGGTGGGTGATGGGTGGTGAGTGATGGGTGGTGAGTGATGGGTGGTGGGTGATGGGTGGTGGGTGATGGGTGATGGGTGATGGGTGATGGGTGATGGGTGATGGATGATGGATGATGGATGATGGATGATGGGTGATGGGTGATGGATGATGGATGATGAATGATGGGTAATGGAGATGGATGATGGATGATGGGTGATGGGTGATGATGATGAGTGAAGAGTGATGGGTGGTGGGTGATGGGTGGTGAGTGATGGGTGGTGGGTGATGGGTGATGGGTGGTGGGTGATGGATGATGGGTGATGGGTGATGGGTGATGGGTGATGAGTGATGGGTGGTGGGTGATGGATGATGGGTGAGGGATGATGGATGATGGGTGGTGAGTGATGGGTGATGGGTGATGGGTGATGGGTGATGGATGATGAATGATGAATGATGAATGATGAATGATGAATGATGAATGATGGGTGATGGATGATGTATGATGGATGATGGATGATGGATGATGGATGATGGATGATGGATGATGGATGATGGATGATGGATGATGGATGATGGATGATGGATGATGGATGATGGATGATGGATGATGGATGATGGATGATGGATGATGGATGATGGATGATGGATGATGGATGATGGATGATGGATGATGGATGATGGATGATGGATGATGGATGATGGATGATGGTGATGGATGATGGATGATGGATGATGGATGATGGATGATGGGTGATGGGTGATGGGTGATGGGTGATGGATGATGGATGATGGGTGATGAATGATGGATGATGGATGATGTGTGATGAGTGATGGGTGGTGGGTGATGGGTGATGGGTGATGGGTGATGTGTGATGGGTGATGGGTGATGGATGATGGATGATGGATGATGGATGATGTGTGATGAGTGATGAATGATGGATGATGGATGATGGATGATGGATGATGGATGATGGGTGATGGATGATGGGTGATGTGTGATGGGTGATGGGTGATGGGTGATGGATGATGGATGATGGATGATGGATGATGGATGATGGATGATGGATGATGGATGATGGATGATGGATGATGGATGATGGATGATGGATGATGGATGATGGATGATGGATGATGGATGATGGATGATGGATGATGGATGATGGATGATGGATGATGGATGATGGATGATGGATGATGGATGATGGATGATGGATGATGGATGATGGATGATGGATGATGGATGATGGATGATGGATGATGGATGATGGATGATGGATGATGGATGATGGATGATGGATGATGGATGATGGATGATGGATGATGGATGATGGATGATGGATGATGGATGATGGATGATGGATGATGGATGATGGATGATGGATGATGGATGATGGATGATGGATGATGGATGATGGATGATGGATGATGGATGATGGATGATGGATGATGGATGATGGATGATGGATGATGGATGATGGATGATGGATGATGGATGATGGATGATGGATGATGGATGATGGATGATGGATGATGGATGATGGGTGATGGATGATGGATGATGGATGATGGATGATGGATGATGGATGATGGATGATGGATGATGGATGATGGATGATGGATGATGGGTGATGGATGATGGATGATGGATGATGGATGATGGATGATGGATGATGGATGATGGATGATGGATGATGGATGATGGATGATGGATGATGGATGATGGGTGATGAATGATGGATGATGGATGATGTGTGATGGATGATGGATGATGGATGATGGATGATGGATGATGGATGATGGATGATGGATGATGGATGATGGATGATGGATGATGGATGATGGATGATGGATGATGGATGATGGATGATGGATGATGGATGATGGATGATGGATGATGGATGGTGGATGATGGGTGATGGATGATGGATGATGGATGATGGGTGATGGATGATGGATGATGGATGATGGATGATGGATGATGGATGATGGATGATGGATGATGGATGATGGGTGATGGATGATGGATGATGGATGATGGATGATGGATGATGGATGATGGATGATGGGTGATGGGTGATGGGTGATGGGTGATGGGTGATGGGTGATGGGTGATGGGCTCACTGTGATGGGTCTTGATTGTCTGTATGCTTGCTTGTTTGTACATTGACGAGGGAGCATAAGAGCCCTTTGGGGAGTCTCCTGGGTCCCGCAATACAATACAATACAATCAGAGACTACGTGCCAGAGTGCACCTGCCTCCGGCGGCGAGCGTCCATGTCCCGATCGTGGCCCGGAACAGCGGACATGAAACCGGGCCCACTAGTCCTGTGCGAAATTACTTAACGTAGGGAGGTAATTATTTCACCACAACCCATGTTTAGATCTGCTCTACAAATCTGCTATCAGAGGTGAACAAAATGTTCCGACGCGCCAACGCACGTCGGTGTCAGTTGATTGTGTACCGCCGTACCGTGAGTTAGCAAAACGCTGCTGAAGATAACTACGCATCTCAAACTAAAGATATGAAGGGCGCAAAAACATGTCAGGATCTCAGTCATCTTCAATTTGGATTAGCATTAGAACATCAGCGTAAAACATCATGACTGTCACTGTAAAACATAGTGTGTTTTGATTTAGTGGCAGCGTTCCTCAAGCCAAGATTTACAGCTGAAAAACACGGCGACAGCGCGGCTGCCCCATGACTAGCCCGATCCGCGTCGCTGTCAGGTCGGTGAGTCAGGAAAGACAGCGACAATTATGGCGCTGTTTCATGTTTGTGCCAGTAACGACGCGTTTCAAGTACGTTTACAGGTGTTGACCAAGGCCTTAGTTGACTACTTCTAGGTGATGCGGTATCGTGTGACTGGATATTGATATTGAGCCAAAACCTTGACATTGACATGGGGAAAACTGTCAAGAAGGCTGTCAGAAAGTGTCAGTGTAAGCCTAATAGTAAATTGAAGTGGGTGGAGCATAGTCGCCAAATTCAGTGAGTTAGTGGAGGGGTTAGGGGATGACGAAATTATGGCATGTTGCCAGATGTGATATCATGGAATAGGAGGTGTCCAGCTCAAAACATGGACATTCTTACCTTATTTTCATGTTTTTAGACCCGGAGACCTCCTTCGTCCTATCATTTTTGATAAAACAAACAATTTTGTCATCCCTCCATTCCCCTAAATATCTGAATTGGGTCACCATGGTGTGGAGTGTGAAAAGAAACTGCCTCCGTTTAGGAAGCATGCCATTTGCAACCATGACTGGGTGGCGCCAGCAACAGGAATACCATCACCACCAGGTAGGTATCTGCGGTTATGAAATTTATGTAAATTGTAATTAATTGCTGCCCTTTTGTGCATTTGCCAGCATCTTGGCTGCACTTGCCAGATGCTCCTGTTTCATGTAAATGTACTTTCGAAGAAAGATAATAGCATTCTTAGTAGGTACAGGGACCAGCAGTTGAGTTGCTATGGTACACACTATGGCCCGGCTTATCTTCTCCTCTAGCGTACGTTTGACTGTAAATTAAGAAACAACAATCAATGCATTCAAACCACATTACTGAGAGCTTCAGAATGACATATTGATGCATTGGCTCACCCATGTCCTTATCTATTGGCTGATTTTAAGCAAAAATCCATTTTCCTCCGCAAAGAGCTAAAAATGCATTTTTGCTTAAAATCAGCCAATAGATATGGTGAGCCAATGCATCAATATATCATTTTGAAGCTCAGTAATGCAGTTTAAATGCATTTATTGTTGTTTCTTAATTTGCAGACAATCATATGCTAGAGGAGAAGATAAGCCAGATCTTAGTATGTACCCTAGCAACTGCGAGTCCCTGTACATCTCATTGGTCCAGACGTGTCAAGATCCTAAGCATCCAGGTCCTATGGATCCAATATCCTAGGTAATGCTAGCAATGCTCTCATTTGTCCAGAACCAAAAATAATAATGGTGTTTTCTATATTATTTGTGGAATATTTAATGATGCCCTGATTCCATTACATCAAATAGGCAAAACATCAATTGTCCAAAACTAATTTGCAGCACCCAGGAAAGCAGCAAGTGATATTGGCGTATCCAGAACGGTGGTGGGGGGGGGGGGGGGGGGGCACAGGTGGTTTGGGAGAAAATTCCAAAAATTATCACACAATTTTGCAAACTCATCGGATTTCGCTTGCTTATGCATTGATACCTGATTTAAAACAAGCTTCCCTTAGTAAAAGTTGCTTAGATTGTCTTATATATCAGAAAATGTGTCAATTTTGTGCCGATTTCAGGCGTTTTTTTTTTGGGGGGGGGGGCATGGCCGCTACCCCCCCCCCTTGATCCGCTAGTGTGTGGAGCACTCATTGTAACGATCACAAAATGTGTTGTGTTGACAAAATGTGCTGTGTTGACACAATGTGCTGCGTGTTGACAAAATGTGTTGTATGTTTACAAAATTTGCCAGTGTGCCGATTTTTATAAATGTTGTTAGTCACCGAGGCGTGAGAAAAAACTTTCTTTTTAGAGTAATTGGCCATAAGAGCACGAAAAATGGAAGTGAGTTAGCCTGGTTCTTTGTCGGTGTCAGCATCGAGGTTTTTTCACCTCTGTCTGCTATCTCAGTCCAAAACCCCATGTTAAAGGTGAACTATTCCCTTAAACCTAACCGTGTACCTAACCGTGTATGAAACGTGTACCAGTAATACCAAAGCTATGACGTCACCAAAAACGATACATAATCAAACCTGACCTAACCTTTACAGCAATTACAGTCGCAGGCACCCACGTTTAGAACGCTCTGCTTGCTGCACTGCAGAACCTCCAGGGGGCTGTCCCCCGGACCCCCCAGACTATATCGTAGACAGTCAAAGATAATCACTTTTCAGTCTGTTGTACTATTACTGTCAGCTGACTACTCTTCTTCTATTAGGGACCTTAAGAACACCATAAACTGGGCAGGTGAATTACTGAACTAATACCAAATGTAGCCTATGCGGCACATGTTAAAGGGACATTGCCACATCGCAGGCCAATATGGAGTTTTTGGTGTGTATCAGTCGATTAAGCGTGTCCGATTTCACCTGCAAAATTTGGTTCCCGAAACTCCCCCCATTAGATCAAACAATACATTTGCACCAGTCATGCTTGCCAAGCATTCGTAAAATTGGAGTCGCCACATTACCAGTTAGAATCACTTCTTTGCGGACTGTTATTTCTTTTTGAATGTTGCAAACTCAACATCACCATTCCGTCAGTGCACTTTAAAATTAAAAAGCGTATGCAGTTAATTATATTTTCAACAATCTTAGCCTCTTTCATAATAAAACAGCAAGAATTGCTATGGCTCGACCTGTGTGAAGATACAGTAATCGACAGCTAGCAGGAAATCAAGTAGATCAAATTAAATAATCTAGCCGAGTTTTGAAAATGCCTATTGCAAGGCGCAAGAGAGCCAGAAAGTGTGGGAATACTTCTGACGAGAAGAAAGAGGAGAGAGAAGATACTAGAGAAGAGAAGGTAGATGCTGACAGAGAAGAGGATAGTGAAGAAAAGGGAGGTGTGATGAGAGAAGAAAAGAGAGAGGATAAGAGTGAAGAGAATATAGAAGGGAAGATAGAAAAGAAGATAGAAGACAAAATAGAAGAGAAGTTAGGAGTGATGATCGAAGAGAAGCTGGATAAGAAGATAGAACAGATGATAGAAAGGAAGATACAAAAGCTAAAAAAGAAGATACTAGATACAATAGAAGAAAAGATAGACGAGATCATCGGAGTGATGATAGAAGACAAGATAGAAGAGAAATTAAAAAGTATGATGGAAGGGAAGATGGAGAAGGGAAGAGGGAAGAAGGGAAGAGAAGATGGAAGGAACATAGTAGAAACGATAGGAGAGAAGATATAAGAGCAGAGTAGAGAGCAGCTTGGGGAGACGATAGAAAAGCTGATAGAAGAGAAGATAGAGAAGAAGAAAGAAGAGAAGAGAAGAAAAGAGAGATGGTTGGATAACTGTACAGGATAAGAATAGACAGCACATCCAGGGTAGCAAGAGGCATTGCATTCCCGGGGAGCAGGAGCATTGTGTTGCCCTATCGAACAGGTTCAGTGTCCTGGAGCCTGCCGAGGAACCTGAGAAGGAGAAGATTATATATTTGATGATCGGTGATTCGCGGGTGAGGCCCCTTGGGAGAGTGTTTTGTGGGAGGGAGGACAGGTGTGCCGTCAAACCAGGAGTAAAAGTGTCCGAACTTGGCCCTATTATCCAGGACGAACTACGTGCGTGCGATTCCGAAACGATCATCGTACAAGTGGGGGTTAATGACGTTGGACCGAGGCGCAGCGTAAAGCTTGTACAGGAATATAGGCAACTGCTGCAGACGCTGAAGGAGGCTAGGAAGACTATCGTCATCACTGGCATCCTCCCTCGAGTTGCAGTCGGCACGGAGTGGTACTCCAGAGCCCTGTCAGCAAACCACTCTGTGAGTAAACTATGCTCGGCTATGGGGTTTGAGTTTGTCGACCTGTGGGATAAGTTTAATGGCAGCGACGTGTACTACATGAGGGATGGATTGCATTTATCGGATGAGGGGGCGACAGTACTGGGGGCTGCATACGCAAGGGTGATTCCGGGAAACTAGTTGGGAGGGGGGGGGGGGTCAGAAGACACAGGTAAAAGGGCATCGAGAAGTAGGCAATGGTGAAGGTTCAACTGATAAGGGGACGCATCAAAGTTATCATACCTGTAACAGTAGTAGCAGTGGTAGAGAGCTACCTAAATGTAATATTGGATGTATAATGTTAAATGCACAGAGCATTAGATCAAAATTTGATGAGTTCAGATGCTATGTTGGTATTCAAAAACCGGATATTATTTGTGTAACAGAAACATGGGTTAGTGATGAATTTTGTGATGATAGGCTACAGGACTTCGAACTACAAGGTTACAACATGTTTTCGTACTGCAGGAAATCACGGCAGGGTGGCGGGGTATTTGTATACGTCAACAGTTTATACGTTGCTACGAGGGTTGATGATCCATTAAAAGCGAAGGACGTAGAATCAATTTGGATAGACGTTAAAATTGGTGCAGGTAATAGGGATAACTTAAGAATAGGAGCATTCTACAGACCAGGTAATTTTTTGAGAGTGCCTCAAGTTGAAGCAGACCGAGTGATCTGCGAGGAAATTCGTAATAATTTTAAAACACATTGTCTGATTATGGGGGATTTCAATTTACGAGGGTGTGAAGGCAGGGTAGAGACCAACGAGTGTATGTTTAGGCAACTTTTTGAAGAGGAACTTTTTATGCATCAGTTCGTCACTGAACCAACTAGATTATGTTCAATTCTTGACCTAGTCTTCTCTGACAACAGAGAACTAGTGAGTGATGTAACCATCGGTGAGGGACTCGGTAAAAGCGATCATAGTATGGTAAACTTTAATATCTCATCTAATGTTAAGCTCAAAGATAATCTCCTTCTGGTTCCAAATTTTAATCAAGCAGATTTTGACAAATTGAGAAATGAACTTGCCCAGATCGATTGGAACAGTGAGTTTGAAAGATTAGATACATGTGAATCCTGGAATTCTTTTAAGTCTATATTGAAAGCAGTTCAGAGTAGACACATACCATTTAAGTATAAACGTAGTAGAAAAAAACGATAGACCTCCCTGGCTTACACCAGAAGTTAGAAATGCCATCAAAACGAAAAGAGCTGCATTTAAGAAAATGAAGGGATCACCAATTGAGTCGAATAAGAGAAGTTACCAAAAAAGTAGGGACGAGGTAAAGAGAAGAGTCAGGGCAGCAAAAAGAGCAAAGGAAATAGACTTGGCAAAGAACTGCATTGCCGACAGCAAGATATTTTTTAGTTTTTACAAAATGAATAACGTTTCAAAAAGTATTGGTCCACTTAAAGTAAATGATATGTTGGTAAGTAAAGATAACAAAATGGTGGAATTGTTGAGTAATCAGTTCAGTTCAGTTTTTACAATCGAAGACCAAAGTGGTATCGCATTACTTCATCCTCCGCCAGTAACGGAGGATACTTTGGGAGAGCTGGGCAATATAAGTAGTGATTTAGTTAGTGCATATTTAAAAAAGATAAAACCTAATAAGGCGGAGGGACCAGATACTATATATGCAAGGGTTTTAAAAGAATGTGGAAGAGAGATATCTGTTCCATTGGCTATAATATTTTCCAGATCACTAAAAGAAACAAATATTCCACTTGACTGGAAGAGTGCAAACGTAGTATCTATATTTAAAAAGAGGGATAAAAGTAAGGTAGAAAATTATAGACCTGTCAGTCTTACCTCCTTAGTTTGCAAAGTACTGGAATCAATCATTAAAGATAAAATAGTAGAATATTTGGATGAATATAAAATCATTAGAGAAAATCAGCATGGCTTCAGGAAGGGTTATTCGTGCTTGACCAACCTTCTGCAGTTTTTGGATGTGGCAACCGATAGTTTTGATAGGGGTGAACAGCTTGATGTAGCGTATCTTGATTTTAGTAAAGCTTTTGATAAGGTTCCCCATAACAGACTAGGATTACAACTGAAAAGCCACGGAATAAGCGGCAAGGCGCTTGATTGGATCTGCGCCTTTTGCCTGCGAGTTTTGGCTCTCAGGACGGCGGCAAAGAGTTTTACTAAATGGGGTCAAATCTGAATGGAGAGATGTGCGTAGTGGGGTGCCTCAAGGCTCAGTTTTAGGCCCATTGTTATTTTTAATATTCATTAATACAATCGAGAATGGTGTAGACAGTAAAGTGTTAAAATTTGCTGACGATCTTAAAGTTTTCAGGGTTATTAGGAGAGATAACGACCAGGATCTTTTCCAGTCGGATCTGGATAGGTTGGTTGAATGGTCAGGAACATGGCAAATGGAATTTAATATTAACAAATGTAAAGTTATGCATGTAGGCCGAGTAAAAAGAAGAACTTCGTACAAAATGGGGGGACAGGAGATGTCACAGACGGTAATGGAAAGGGACCTAGGGGTAATAGTTAACAATAAGCTGTCTGCATCTGACCAGGTAACCAAAGCTAGAAAACAGGCGCTAAGGATGCTTGGTGCCATTTACAGGAATGTTTCTTATTAAAGTGCTGAGGTGATAACTAAACTGTATTGTGCAATTGTTAGACCACATTTAGAGTACTGTGTTCAAGCTTGGTCTCCAACGTATGAGAAAGATTGTTGGTTACTAGAAAGGGTACAAAAACGGGCAACGAAAATGGTTAACGGTATTAGTAATTTAGAATATGAGGATAGGCTTAAAACATTGGATATGTTCTCACTTAAATACAGAAGATTGAGGGGGGATCTCATTGAATTTTTTAAGTTTGTAAATGGTCAACAGATTGGTTATTTAGAGAACTTGTTTGATTTCGATAGAGAGAAAAGAGGGCGATGCCATCAGTATAAACTTATTGTTAAACAAAGCAGGACTAGATTAAGACAGTCGTTTTTCAGTAGAAGGGCTGTGAGCCATTGGAACAATTTACCAGGTGATGTAATCAGTGCAGCCACATTAGTTTCTTTCAAAGCTGGGCTCGACAATTATTTTGCGGGAAAGGGTTTTGTTTATAAATATTCCTGGGATTAGTCTTAGTTATAGTGATACACATATGTGAATATACATAAGAACATAACTAATTGAAATAGGTTGCTTACAAGAAAGGGATTATTTTGAAAAGGAAGAGTGTGTATGTGTGGGACTAGTGTAATTACAACGTTTGTATGGATTGAATGTCTTGTGAATGTAGATTGCTAAATTCTGAGGTTTGTGTGTGCAGGACGATGTATATGTTAACGATGTATATGTACTGGATGTTAAATTCTGAAAATGGTTAGTGTGTATTACATGATATGGTGCCCTGCGAGGCAATGTATGTGGCCGTTCATTTCCGTTGTCACATGTGTGCCGTTCACGTCCATGTGTGCCGTACAACCCAGGACGGGCCCATGAGGCTCTTAGTTGTGACCTATACCTTATAACACAGATATACTTCTCAAGGTCAAGTTTCGGCGAATTCGTACGCTTCGGCTTTGGGCGAGCGCCAATTCCACAGCCAAACTGGACGAGAGCGGCCATCATAAATCTAGTACTGAGCACAGCTGGGACCAACGTTTTGGAGTCTGAAAAAAATGCTTTGCCGATACACTGCTTTAGGTGCTGCAGGAGCAAGTTTGAGCTTGAGCATGCATGATTGTTGATCCCCACCATTCATTTAAGTTACTTTTTAGAAATCCTACGGAGGTGGCAATATCCCTTTAAAGGAAATAGTTCACCTTCAACATGGGGTTTTGAACTGAAATAGCAGTTTTGTAGGCCCCATTGAGAAATCCATATCTGCAAGTTTTCTTGGCTGAAAAGACTCAAGCCGAAGATATTTGACTTTTTGGCGAAGGAATGCGGCGCATATATGATATACCGTACCGTCTGAAAGAGCCAGCTCTGCATGGAGCATGCGCAGATCAATAACGCACACTATACAAGTAATAATTTACGATCTTATGTCCTGAATTGGCGCGATATAGGACTATTTTTGAAAAGAGAAAACAAAATTGTATTAAAAATCTAGTAAAATCGTGTTCTGAGAAATTTTCCGAAGGTGAACTATTTCTTTTTCGAAGGTGTGAGATGGTAGGTATATTTTGGCGGACATTCTTCCTTGGGAGACATTTTTCCTTATCTTAATACTGAACATATGGGAGTCAAATAGTTGAGCATCCTGATTAGTGATGACCTTACCTTACCTTATGGACACTTGCATCCTTCAAAATTAGATTAGATAAATACTTTACAGATGAGGGATTAGTTCATACATACTAGTGGGATTAGGCTTCTTTTAGGCAGGTAGAGTAAGGTGATTCGAAGGGGCGAGACTGGTGGAGGGGGGGGGGGCAACCTTAGATGGGCCAGAGAGGCTGTGTTGCACTTGTCTTGTATGTCTTTATGGTCATCAGGATATAAGACCCAAAGACCTGTAGGACCCGCTCTTACCGAGCTCTGTAGTTGTGTCCTATCTCAGTGTGTCAGGAATGTAGTACCAAATTGACTCCCAGTGGGTATCCAACCTACCGTTGAATATATTGAGGGAAGGCGAAGGCACGACAGCAGCAGGGAGCCCATTCCAGGCATGGATGATGCGGACAGAAAAAAAATATTTCTGTCTGGCGTGACATGATGCATTTTCAGATTATTTTGCAAGACATGACCAAACCGATACCAATTGTCAATTGAAGGGTGACCAAACTGACAGAATACCAAACATATTTAAGTTCTACAATTCAATAACTGAATATTGACCAGATTTAAGTTGGGTAAAATCCTGCATATGTAAATGCAATTGTATATAAACCAATAGGTCAGTGTTAGCGATGATAAACATATTCTGAATTAAAGCATAGGGTTCTACTTTCCTGTACTGATAAGTCTGCAAAGCAATACATATTACCTAATATTCCTCGTCAAAACGTAGACAGCATGGTGTGTCAACAGTGAACAGATAATTTTGCTGCAGAGTCAATTCAAGGTCATATATAGGTCAGTTGGACTAATTGACCATATATATGTAGGCAGATATATGTTGTTGCCGGAGAAACACCACAATTTTTCGCATTGTGTTTGGAATATGACCCTGGGTGACAAGTGCGATTTTATTATTTTATTAGTCATTAATATGCTATTTCAGTACGCTACCTGTTCCACACACATTCGCATGCGGCCAGCCACATGAATGTATTTTTGTTGTTTTCCAAACTCGACTTCTGCCTGACGTCATGCAAGGTTTGACAATCGTTTTTCCTCACACATTCTATTTTGCCGTGCTAAGCATACATTCAAATCAAATTTTTGGTTCTTACTTATCTTGATAATAAGACTGAAATAAACTTAAATTGCATAAGCTAAAACATTCATTGACGTCACACAAAATGAGTTGGTCAGCCACAGGAGAATGGCACCATTCGGGAATAATTATTTAATACAATATTGTATTTATAGATAAGTTTTTTTCCTCTCGAAAATGATATAAAGGTAACTTAGTGAACTTTTTAGAACCATCATTATCTGTGACACGATCTATTAAATGAATTCAACAATTAAAAATTGCAAACAACATTTTTCCTTGGCTTACATCCTAGTGCTTGCGTAACTGGCGCACATCAGACAAATACTATATATTGTATCATGGGATGAAGAGATTCAGGGGCCCTGATCGATCTATCGTCAGCACGTTTGTCAGCACACACAGACAACACTGAGGCCTCAGAGGCCTGTTCGGCATTTAAGATTATTCGACTGCGCATGCGCAGTAAGGCGCACTGAGCCTGGGCGGAGGCTAACTGGCGAATGACGTCAGAAACTATGACGTCATCTCCCGTCATGCTCCTCAGATTGTCTAAGCCAAAAATTTCTGGATGTGCCCGATTTCGAAATACAATTTCGACGATATTGGCGCCGGCGACAAAATAGGCGGGCACATCGCGGAAACTGGTAGATTTTGAGAAGATGAAGCTAAAGCAACTCACCTCATCGGCTGATGATCACGGTCTTCGTTGACGTGATTCATGACAATGTCATCATCGCTACTTTCTTTGGTCTTCCATGAAAGCATTGCTGATTAAAGGGACATTGCCACCTTTCTGAAAGTTGTCAAATATACGCCGGTTGTACCCGAAAATATGAAGTAAGTGCTGCTGAAAACGATGGTGATATTTTTTTAATCGAAAACTTCACTCAATTTATAATAATTAAGTTTTTAAAATTTGGGTTGATGACGTCATTATTGAGCTAAATAGAGCTATAGATAAATCCTTTACGCTGCCAAATTTGGCACAATTTTTGTCAGACAATTCTGGCGATTCAAATACAAGCAAATCTTGTATATATCACTGCGATTCTCCACCCCGTGCTCTTGATATGATTTTCAAAACAAGTACCACAACATAATCATCTATTTTATAACAGGGAATCAGTACCAATTGGCTGTAGGACGTAGGTACCTATTATACCGCATACGTAGATACCAGGTAAACTGTGTCGCACTCACTTGAACACCGAAGTCTTGTCACTGAAAGCTCCACATACCACACATCGAATTCTTGGCATCGTTTGAAAATTGCATTAGAGTTTCACTTTATAGAAGTCTAGTTATCCTGATATAACCCACGGTAAATATAATACACCCAGCGATCGAGAAACGAAACGCGTAAATATCTCCACGGTTTACCTTAAAACAAGTCGACTATCATCACCATTGGGTAAAGAGAGACGACGTCATCGGCTTTAAACCCCTATTCAAATACACGTGGGGTTTATTTGTTACAATTATCAAGACCAAGCTCGAATTTCTTTTCGAATAGACCTATGTGGTTGTTTTAACTGCTACCCTACTTAATTTCAAAGCAAATCCAACAACATGGCTATCTCAACTCAAAAATAATGTTAACGTGGGAATGTCCCTTTAAATCAAATAATTGAGAAATATCTCTTGGCTTACCTTCCATCCCGCTCACAACATATACATCAATTATCATAAACAATTCAAAGGCACGTATTTCAGGCGTCACAACGGGATTACAAGATAGCTACAATACAAAAAACAGAAATCAGAAAGCTTATAGAAAGCCTGCTGCAATTTGTATAGGCCACTTCTTCATTGCAAATGCAATTGTCCTAAGAATATTCGGCCTATCTACGACGTCTTCAAAAGTGTAATGACGTCACCGAAGATGTGACGTCACTTAAGCCAATAATATTATTAGATGCCAAACAGGCCTCTGCAATATTCTACCTACGCCATGTCACGTGACCACAAAGGTAGGCAGAACAATGGGCCGTGATTGGTAGGCAGGCAGAATACTGGGCCGTGCTTGGTGCTGACAAACGTGCTGACAAAGATCGATCAGGGCCGTTAGCTGGGGCTTGGAAATATTACGTCTTATAAAGTTGGCAACAAATTCAAATTCAAATTCGAGATCGATATTCGATCGATATTCGGCATACACTTGTTTAAAGAGTTCGAGAATCAAGTCGCATTTTCCGCGTATTCTGAACCACATGGTCAGGGTCGCTGCACTCTCGTTAAGGGGGTTCGTGAGGAGAGACACTTTTATCGAGTTAACTGACCCACGTCGTCGGAGTCAACGTACTCACATTTTCCACATATACTGATTTTACCCGCCTTTCAAAGTCAGCGTACTCGCGACTTGAGAGTAAGCGAAGCGAGTCATATTTTACCGCGTCGTCTGACCCCAGGACCAATCGGACATTCTGACACGGTAATCCGACTCTAGAAAGAAGAGTAAATTCGCCATTGAAGGGTCAAAATTTGCATCGGTGTGGGCCATGTGGCTGCCCATCTCAAGAAGCCTCTTCGCCTAGTGAGCGGTTTAGCGTTAACGATGAAGCGTTTTGACCGTGGCCCAGTGTAACTGTCGCTCGTAACGGTTAATACATGATGACAAAACTGCCTTTTTCCATTGTACAACGAAGCAATCCTGGGAGGAAAAATATATCCGCACTGCGCGGGTAGTTCGCGTAAACTCGATGTATGAGGGTAAAATAATACGCCATACGGGGGTAATACTACCATCGGTTGCATGTCAACAATGGTGGTAGATAGGGGTACACCTATAGGGGTAACACCTAACACCCACCAGCAGCGCCGGAATAACCCGCTGACCGCGAGTGAAATTATATCCTTCAAGAACGAGTAACACCGCTTACGCGGGTTGGAGCGCGAGGAGTAACTCTCGATGCGAGGGTCCGCATGAAGGGTTAACTCGATCGGAGCGGGTAGTTTGTTCGAGTAAACCTGTTGCCAGCAGGTATGAAGTATCTGCCAGTCGCGGATATTTGGTACCCTTTGTAGGGTAGTAGAACATGGTGGTGGATAGGGGTACCCGCAAAGTGCGGGTTTTACCCGCTGTCGCCGGGTCGAATTGTTTTCAGTGATGACTTACTGTTTTATGGTTATTTGCTGTCCGGCAATTGTCCATGCTTAGTGGTAAGGAACAGTCAAAATAAGCGCGACCGTTTACACGTTTAAATATCATCCTGAAATATGGATACTTTCTTTTAAGCGACTGCTTCGGCATATCAAACGCATATCAAACGTATAGTAAAGTTCAGGAAAAGTTTACCGGGGGTGGCCCGGAACGGCCGGACGGATCATCAGTGAGGCCACGGGTCACGAGTCGGGCCAGGAGGCGAACATGCGGCCGGGCGGTCATCTGAACGGAGCTGGCGCAGCCTGGCGTCACGGCTGGCGCAGCGCGGTGAGAAGGCTGGCGCAGCCGCCTACACGCGGACCGGCCGGTTGACGCGGGACCCCGTCGAGACCACCGCACGCGGCTGCCGCGGTCCCGCCGGGGCCGCCTGGTATGGTCTGCCGGCCTTATCGGGACTGGGTGAGGTGAGACCAGGTGAGGTGAGTGGGCGGTAACCGGTCAGACGCGGCGCGCGACAACAGGCTGCGACAGCTCCGGGTCAGCCGTCTCCCGACCCGCGCGGGGCACCGACCGCCGGCGGAGCTGAGCAGAGCCGCGGCAACAGCGCCTCACCGGATCCGCGGGAGACGGCCGATCAGATGAGACCGCGAGACAGCTGGAATGATAACTGACCTTCGCCACGCCCACCTGAGCCGGCGCTGCCTCTGGCCTGCCCCGCCCACGCGCGGCCGGTCGGCGGCGCCGGGCGGTGTGTGTCGGTCGGACGTCGGACGTCGGCTCCGTCTCAGGTTCAGACGGGCACGTGACGGACGGGAGGCTGACGCCGGCTGTCGGGCCCGGCCCGGGCCGCGCCGCCGGCTGTACGGAAGCGGGTCACGGCCGCCGCCGAGCCGTGCCGAGACGAGCTGAGCGGTCGTATCCGCCGGCAGGGCGCGGCGCGAGCCACGACGCGCCGGCCGAGATGGACGCGCGTGCCTGGCATGTGGGATCGGAGCGGCCGCAGCACGGCTCGCCGGGCAGGGTGCCGTGCTGATCCCCGGCTGCCGCAGCCTGCCGCCGTCAGCAGCGGCCCACGGCCAGCACTGCCAGCAAACGGCCAAGAGCCGCCAAACGACACACACGCACACAAGCCGGTATAGTTTAGCGGCGAAGGCTGGGTGGCCGGATCCCCTATACCTGGTACATTTGGTATATGTCGGCGGGAGGGTTGGGTTGGGTGGATCCTCACAGGGGTGTGGCGACCTATACAAAACGAGACACGAGCGGCGCAATCTCCAGACAGAGCAGATCAGCCGCAGGCGGCCATCTTATGAACCGCGGCGACTCGCCACCGGACAGAGACCGGCGGGGGCACAGGACGAGGGAGCTGGAGGGTGGGCGTTCACCACGCAGGGATCGTCCACAGGAACTGTTGAATCTGAAGCGCCTGTACGGTGGGTGTACTCCGGCCAGCGGGTGTGGCGGGTTGCAGCCGCTGCCACGGGCCGGGCCGCGGGCAGCGCTGGCCCGTCCCGACTCACCCCGGCCCTACATAGCACGGTCCAACAGAGCCCCGCCCAATCCGTCCAACCTCAGCCCAGCCCACACTCAACCCAGTCCAGTCCAGCCCAGTTTAGGTTGACCTAACCGAACCCAGTCCAGTCCAGCCCAGTTTAGGTTGACCTAACCGAACCCAGTCCGGCCCAGGCCATCCCAGTTCCGCTCCGTCCAGCCCAGCCCAGTTCCGCTGCGTCCAGCCCAGCCCAGTTGAGCCCAGTTGAGCCCAGTCAGCAGCCCCGAGTGGGGCCGGTCCGCACCTGCTTGTGAGAAGGGAGCTCCGTGGCGCCGCTCGGTGCGGCCGCCGGGGCCGTGCTCTCCGCCGGGCACCGTCACCAGGCCACGCCGCGCTCGCCACCGTCGCGCGCGCACTGCAGCCACCTGCCGCGCGGCGCCGGCCGGCGTGCGATCACTGGTGCGCCGTCACCGCAGACTGCCCCGGCCGCGCCGATTAAACGACTGATGAGCGCCGCGCCAGGACGACTCGTCAGACGACATTCCACGCTCGGCACGTGACGTCACGCCTGGCGGCCGCCACGGGCCGCGCGCCGGCGCACCCCGCGCCACGCCGCCGCCGCCGCTACAGCCGGCGTCGGAGGCGGCGGCGGCGGCGGCGCCGACGGACGGGAGAGCGGGGAGGCGGTCACACGACCGGCTGGCCGGCCATCTCCGCGCCCCCGTCCGCCTGTTGCCAGGGGACGGCCACTTAAGCCGTGATCGCTCACACGCCTCGGGTGACCGGCGCTTTAATATCGGCGCTCTCCGGCCGCCAGGCCGTGACGTCAATGTGTCTCGCGCCGCCGCGCCCTGCCCGTCCTGAAGGCACACGGGCGGCTGTGCTAAGCCGCCCCGGAGGCGGCCGACTCCCGGACTGACCACAGCGCTGCCACAGCGCAGCGGCCGCGCCCTGTCCTGTCCAGCGCCGCCCTGTCCTGTCCTGTCAGCGCCGTCCTGCCCTGTCCAGCGCCGCCCTATCCTGTCCTGTCCAGCGCCGCCCTATCCTGTCCTGTCCAGCGCCGCCCTGTCCTGTCCTGTCCAGCGCCGCCCTGTCCTGTCCTGTCCAGCGCCGTCCTGCCCTGTCCAGCGCCGCCCTGTCCAGCGCCGTCCTGTCCTGTCCTGTCCAGCGCCGCCCTGTCCTGTCCAGCGCCGTCCTGTCATGTCCTGTCCAGCGCCGTCCTGTCCTGTCCAGCGCCGTCCTGTCCTGTCCAGCGCCGTCCTGTCATGTCCTGTCCAGCGCCGTCCTGTCCTGTCCTGTCCAGCGCCGTCCTGTCCTGTCCTGTCCAGCGCCGCCCTGTCCTGTCCTGTCCAGCGCCGTCCTGCCCTGTCCAGCGCCGCCCTGTCCAGCGCCGTCCTGTCCTGTCCTGTCCAGCGCCGCCCTATCCTGTCCTGTCCAGCGCCGCCCTGTCCTGTCCTGTCCAGCGCCGCCCTGTCCTGTCCTGTCCAGCGCCGTCCTGCCCTGTCCTGTCCAGCGCCGTCCTGTCCTGTCCTGTCCAGCGCCGCCCTGTCCTGTCCTGTCCAGCGCTGTCCTGTCCTGTCCTGTCCAGCGCCGCAGGGACATTATAGAGCGGTGCCGGCCGACACGTCCAGGACGTGTCACGCTCTGTCGTCCAGGACGGACGACAGAGCGTGCTGCACACTGCACACCGCATACTGCACACCGCATACTGCACACCGCATACTGCACAGCTCTGTACACAGTGTCCAGTGTCCTGTGTGCAGTGTGTGCAGTGTGTGAAGTATGTGCAGTATGTGCAGTATGTGCAGTATGTGCAGTGTGTGCAGTGTGTGCAGTGTGTGCAGTGTGTGCGGTGTGTGCAGTGTGTGCAGTGTGTGCAGTGTGTGCAGTGTGTACAGTGTGTGCAGTGTGTGCAGTGTGTGCAGTGTGTGCAGTGTGTGTAGTGTGTGCACTGTGCAGTGCGCAGTGCGCAGTGCGCAGTGTGTGCAGTGTGTACAGTGTGTGCAGTGTGTGCAGTGTGTGCAGTGTGTGCAGTGTGTGCAGTGTGTGCAGTGTGTGCAGTGTGTGTAGTGTGTGCACTGTGCAGTGCGCAGTGCGCAGTGTGTGCAGTGTGTGCAGTGTGTGTAGTGTGTGCAGTGTGTGCAGTGTGTGCAGTGTGTGCACTGTGCAGTGCGCAGTGCGCAGTGCGCAGTGCGCAGTGCGCAGTGTGTGCAGTGTGTGCAGTGTGTGTAGTGTGTGCAGTGTGTGCAGTGTGTGCAGTGTGTGTGCAGTGTGTGCGCAGTGTGTGCAGTGTGTGCAGTGTGTGCAGTGTGTGCAGTGTGTGCAGCGTGTGTACAGTGTGTGCAGCGTGTGTACAGTGTGTGCAGTGTGTGCAGTGTGCAGCCGGCTGGCGTGACGGGGACGGAGCCGCCGGCCGCCACCGGGCACGGCTGCCGGCCGAGGGAGTGGCCCGCTCTCAGTCAATGGGTCGGCGGCGGCGCGGTGCGGCGGTATAAGGCAGGCGCGCCACTGTTTGCCACACGGAACAGCGCCCATATAGAGCGCCGGTGCGCGGCCGGCCGGCCGGCTGCCGGCGACACACGCGCCGACAACCGGGCCGGGCTCCCGGGCAACCGGGCCGGGTTCCCGGGCAACCGGGCCGTCACAGCTGATCCGGGATCCGCTGCCAGCCCGGCACAACACGCCGCCGTCACCGGCACTGTCGGCACTGTCGGCACCACTCCGCCCCCTCTCAGATCGGTACCACTCCGCCCCCTCTCAGATCGGCACCACTCCGTCCCCTCTCAGATCGGCACCACTCCGTCCCCTCTCAGATCGGCACCACTCCGTCCCCTCTCAGATCGGCACCACTCCGTCCCTCTCTCAGATCGGCACCACTCCGTCCCCTCTCAGATCGGCACCACTCCGCCCCCTCTCATGTCGGCACCACTCCGTCCCCTCTCAGATCCAACACCACTCCGTCCCTCTCTCAGATCGGCACCACTCCGTCCCCTCTCAGATCGGCACCACTCCGTCCCCTCTCAGATCGGCACCACTCCGCCCCCTCTCATGTCGGCACCACTCCGTCCCCTCTCAGATCCAACACCACTCCGTCCCTCTCTCAGATCGGCACCACTCCGTCCCCTCTCAGATCGGCACCACTCCGCTCCCTCTCATGTCGGCACCACTCCGTCCCCTCTCAGATCCAACACCACTCCGTCCCTCTCTCAGATCGGCACCACTCCGTCCCCTCTCAGATCGGCACCACTCCGCCCCCTCTCATGTCGGCACCACTCCGTCCCCTCTCAGATCCAACACCACTCCGTCCCTCTCTCAGATCGGCACCACTCCGTCCCCTCTCAGATCGGCACCACTCCGTCCCCTCTCAGATCGGCACTACTCCGCCCCCTCTCATGTCGGCACCACTCCGTCCCCTCTCAGATCGGCACCACTCCGTCCCCTCTCAGATCGGCACCACTCCGCCCCCTCTCATGTCGGCACCACTCCGTCCCCTCTCAGATCGGCACCACTCCGCCCCCTCTCATGTCGGCACCACTCCGTCCCCTCTCAGATCGGCACCACTCCGCCCCCTCTCATGTCGGCACCACTCCGTCCCCTCTCAGATCGGCACCACTCCGCCCCCTCTCATGTCGGCACCACTCCGTCCCCTCTCAGATCGGCACCACTCCGTCCCCTCTCATGTCGGCACCACTCCGCCCCCTCTCATGTCGGCACCACTCCGTCCCCTCTCATGTCGGCACCACTCCGTCCCCTCTCAGATCGGCACCACTCCGCCCCCTCTCATGTCGGCACCACTCCGTCCCCTCTCAGATCGGCACCACTCCGCCCCCTCTCATGTCGGCACCACTCCGTCCCCTCTCAGATCGGCACCACTCCGTCCCCTCTCATGTCGGCACCACTCCGCCCCCTCTCATGTCGGCACCACTCCGTCCCCTCTCATGTCGGCACCACTCCATCCCCTCTCAGATCGACACCACTCCGTCCCCCTCTCAGATCGGCACCACTCCGTCCCCTCTCAGATCGGCACCACTCCGCCCCCTCTCATGTCGGCACCACTCCGTCCCCTCTCAGATCCAACACCACTCCGTCCCTCTCTCAGATCGGCACCACTCCGTCCCCTCTCAGATCGGCACCACTCCACCCCCTCTCATGTCGGCACCACTCCGTCCCCTCTCAGATCGGCACCACACTGTCCCTACCTATGCACGATCCAATCGAAATAAAAGTGTACACTTTTTTCTTTTTATAACGATCCCTTGCTGACAAAGACAAAGGAAGTTCAGTACCTACCCATACAAATCGCTGGATACAAGCATAGCTTTCAAAAGACTCGGAATATCGCTGCCTCAGCTGAACAATAATGGTTACAATGCAACGATGTTTGAAAAATCCTTTACCAAATTTTGATTTCAAATAATTTGTTTTATAGTGTTAGTTTCCAGGGTTGAAAGAAGGTCACAAATAATTCGAGATGGCAGTTTAACAGACAATGCATTTGTATCTTTTAACACGCTTCGATTGTTATTTTCTTAAACATAATTGTCATGTTTTGAAGTATAGGATTACTGATTGTATCACCACACTCGGGAGAAGAGACTTCGTACTCACAAGTTACTACATCTCAGAAGCGTTCTCACTCGGGAGAAGAGACTTCGTACTCACAAGTTACTACATCTCAGAAGCGTTCAGATAAATTACATCATTTCTCGGAACGTATTAGTGTGCGTTCACATGATGTGGAACAAGGTATTGAAGTTTGAAGTCGATGGCCTTATTGGTTTCTAAGTTATTGCGAGCGTTCTTCAGGGGACAATATGTGCTCCCCTTCAGTTAAGTGTGTGCTAACATAAGGTAGGATTATCTGCATTTCTTGCTTCTTTTTTATCTTGAGGAAGTGTTTTTCATCATCAATAGATGGACATTGGGAGGATATCGAAAAGCGTCATGTGAGACCTGCCATTTCGCCTGCACAACATGGATTCGTCCCAGGCAGATCATGTGCAACTAACCTGACGTCACTGCTGCAACTAACATGACGTCACTGCTGCAACTAACCTGTCGTCACTGCTGAGCACTGCATGGTAAGCTATCGGAGAGCATTCTCAAACAGATTGTATTTATACAGATTTTCAGCCGCGTTCCAAAGCGTCAATCATTCTCTTTTGATTCACAAGCTAAATAATTATTACCATGTATCAGGTTCGGCTCTAAATTGGTTCACATCATATCTCATACGCAGGAAACAACGCGATGTGGTAAACGGGAAGTGCTCAGAGTGGTGCCGGGTTACGTCGGGCACACCGGAAGGGGGCGTGATCTCCGCTTTGTGCTCGCCCTGTATATACACGACCTGCCAGTTGGGATGTCCTCTCAGGTGCTCCTTTATGCAGATGACGCCACACTGTATAGGAAAATAACTTGCAAAAATGATGCTAAAAGCTTACAAAAAGATCTTGAACGTCTCCATCAGTGTCACAAACATGGCAACTCAAGTTAAACCCATCCAAATGCAAGTCATTTCGAAATACTCTAAAAGACAAAGTCACTGGTTACAAATTACTCAATCGGTAGGAGCGTCGCTACCGGGGGGGGGGGGGGGGAGTCCGAGTGACCCGGACCCCCCCCCCCCCCCCGCCCCCGCAAAAAGTAGGTTTGTTCTGGGTTTTGAGAGGGGGCGCCGGAGGCGCCCCCAAAACAAAACAAAACAAAAAAACAAAAAACAAGGAAAAACTGAAGACACTAAAAATACCCGCCAGCCAGTGGTGTGACGAGTATACGGTGAAACAGGGCATGACCTGATCCTTTGGCCCCGGGGCGCCCATGCAAAGCTGCCGCCCCTCCGATCAGTGACGGCGCCCTCCGGCGAGTGACGGCGCCCCTCCGACCAGTGACGGCGCACCTCCGGACAGTGACGGCGCCTCTCCCGCCAGTGACCGCGCCCCCTCCGGCGAGTTACGGCGCCCCTCCGACTAGTGACTGCCCCTCTCCGGCCCGTGACGGCGCCCCTCCGGCCAGTGACGGCGCCCCTCCGGCTAGTGACGGCGCCCCCTCCGGCCAGTGACGCCGCCCCACCGGACAGTGACGGCGCCTCTCCCGCCAGTGACCGCGCCCCTCCGGCGAGTGACGGCACCCCTCCGACTAGTGACTGCCCCTCTCTGGCCCGTGACGGCGCCCCTGGCCAGTGACGGCGCCCCTCCCTCTAGTGACGCGGGGGGGGGGGGGGGGCGCCTCTCCTTTCGCACGGTGCGGAAGGAGAGGCTTGCAAAATTTTCGTCAATATTGGTGGCGCCCATGTCGATCGGGTGGCATCCCTCAAGGCAATGACCTGGTACTTTGTGAATTTCTTCGCACGCCACTGCCGCCAGCATACGTGTGCGCGCCCTATGCCAATGAGGGCCCAAGCTCATGTGCGCCCTCTCCCAAAATGTGGCGCCCCCTTCATAACAGGTGCGATGGCGGCAAGATGCCTTCCTAGGGCGGCACGATGTCTTCCGAGGGTGTCATGGTGCCTTCTAAGGGAGGCATAATACGTTCTGAGGGCGGCAGAATGCCTTCCGAGGGCGGTAAGACATCTTCTGAGGGCGGCATAATGCGCTCTGATGGCGGCAAAATGCCTTCCGAGGGCGGCATGATGCCTACCAAGGGCGGCATAATGCGCTCTGAAGGCGGCACAATGCGCTCTGAGGGCGGCAATATGTTCCAAAGGGTGGCATGGTACCTTTCAAGGGCGGCATAATGCACTCTGATGGCGGCAGAATGCCTTCCGAGGGCGGCAAAACGTCTTCTGAGGGCGGCATAATGCGCTCTGAGGGAGGCAAGATGTCTTCCGAAGGCGGCATGATGCCTTCCAAGGGCGGCATAATGCGCTCTGAGGGCGGCAAAATGCTTTCTAAGGGCGGCAAGATGTCTTCCGAGGGCAGCAAGATATCTTCCAAGGGCGGCATGATGCCTTCCGATGGCGGCTAGATGTCTTCCGAGGCCTTTCGAGAGCGGCAAGACGTCTTCTGAGGGCGGCATAATGCACTCTGGGGGCGGCAAGATGCCTGCCAACTTCCAAGGACGGCATGGTGCCTTTCGAGGGCGGCAAGATGTCTTCCGAGGGCGGCAGGATGTCTTCCGAGGGCGGCATGATACCTTCCGAGGGCGACGAGATACCTTCCGGGGGCGGCATAATGCGTTGTGACTGTGCAGCCGGCGCCCCTGCATGCCTCGCGGGAGGGGGGGGGGGGGGGGCGCCCCTGCGAGTGCAAGTGTCGCCCCTCAAGTCGTGCACCCCTTTGTATCGGAAATGAGGCCCCTTTTGGACTGGAGATGACGATCCAAACAGCTGTGTCCCCCCTCCCGAAATGTGCTTTCTGGTTGTGCGCCTGGGCCGATCCCTTTGATTAGTCACCACTGTACCTGTCATGATGCACCGAAGCGATCGGTACCATTCTTATGTCTGTGCGATTTACCGTTTGCAAGTTATTGGCTGATGTTTCCTTTCCTTCCTTGATAAGCTTTCCTTTAATTATTTTCTTCATTGTGCATTTTTTGTTTACTACCCATACCTTCAGTGCTGTGAATATGTGGAGTGAAATGCATCGAGTGGTAGTCGATATGGTCCGTTAACCCGGCATTGACTGGGGTCTCCGCCGAACGCCATTGACTTGGGGTGGGGGGGGGGGGGGGGAGGGGGCGTTACACGTCCCCCTGGTTATCTTCCGAACCAATGATCGCAGCGAGACGCACAAGACGGCATTCAAAAACGCTCAATGAGACAAATATAAATCATACTCTAAAATTTCAAAGTGAGGTCAAATGTCAGGTCACGGTCAGGTCAAAGATCAAAATCGCCGTATTTGAGTTCATGAGCCATATTTTCCATCCAAAGCCTTCCATTACGACCATGATCCCCCAAGGTGCTGCCAAAGGTATGATACACATCCCGTATGAGCTAAAGTGAGATTGTTGGCCAAGGTCAAGGTCAGGTCACAAAAGGTCACTATGCTCAAAATATCTACGAAAGTCATGCAACATATGTTTTATGGGTTATTTTCCACGTATAATTCGATAGCGATAGTCATTTTACCACCTGACTTCATTTACGTGAAGCTAATGTCAAGTTCAGGACAAGTTCAGGTTAATGGTCAAAAATTTACATTGTCAAATCCTAAATGCAAAAGGCATGTTTCTAGACCAGTTTTGTCTCAGAAATACAGTGGTACCATTGATTTGTCTGTATCTGGTCAATAAAAGCAAAAACGCAATTTGTAAATATGACGTCATGAGATACCAATACTTTAGATGCCATAAGTCAGTCAAAAATGGTGATATCATTCTGAAATTTGGCATGATAGTTTCCCATATGTGGTTCTCTGACACATATTCCGTTTTTTGTATAGCTTTGAAAAATTATTTTGTGGGCACTTTCCCCCAAACAAACTTTTATTTTTATTTTTGGGAGTAAACAATTATAATTTTCGCAAATCCGAGATAGCCATGTTGTAGCCCTTTCCATTTGCTATCTTTTTACGTTTTTGGATTGCATTGTGCTCAAAATATGGCATTTGTACGGTCATATTACGGCATTTGTACGGTTACATTTTAGCTGATTTGGGTGTAAAACTCGTGAAGTGACACTAAATTCGCTATAACTCGAAATTTTTCGAAGAAATTGCTTTATTTTTTTCACAGAAGACGTAAACGTGATTTATAAGAAGGTACCCGAAGTTTCACGTTGACAGCGCTATTAGTATTCGAGCTATTACGAAAATTAATCAGGGGGCGTTACACGCCCCCCCCCCCCGTCGATGTCGGGTTAACCCGCGCCCCGCTGGGGACGACAGCCGAACGCGCCTCGCTAGGGTGGGGGGCGGGGTAAATTTACTCCTCCCCCTTCGTATCTTCCGCAGCGGGACGCACAAGGCGGAGATCGGAAGCTCTCAAGGAGACGAATATATCGCATACCCGAAATTCTTTAAACAAGGTCACATGTCAGGTCAGATCAGGTCAAAGGTCAAAATTGAGGAATTTGAGTTTTTGGGCCATACTTTAAATCCCAAGCCTTAGATTGCGACTAATATCGCACAAGGTGCTCTCAAAGGTATAATGCATCTCCCGTATAAGCGAAAGTGAACTTGTAAGCAAAGGTCAAGGTTAATGTCAGGTCACAAAATGCCACAGGTCTACGAAAGCCATGCGACACATGTTGTATGGGTTATTTTACACGTATAATTCGACAGTAGCAGTCATTTGCACAACCTGACCCCATATAATGGTCAAGGTCAGGTCATAACAAGGACACAATTTGAAATTGATTAATATAAATACAAAAGACATGTTTCTAGACCAGCTTTGTGTCAGAAATACAGCGGTGGTATTTATTTGTCTGTATCTGGTCAAAAAAGCCAACAAATGTAACTTGAAAAAATGACGTCATGAGTTACTTATACTTAGGGAGCCATAAGTTAGTAAAAAATAAAGATATTACTTTGAAATTTGGTTTGGGTATCGTCCATAGTTGGTTCGCTAACATATATTCCAGTTTGCTGTATATCTTTTTTAAATTGTGGAAGTAAAAAAAACACGTTTTTTGATTTTTTTGGGTAAAAAAAACAAAATTTCGCAAATCCGAGATAGCCATTTTTAAGAGAATGTCATTTCCGTTCTTTTGACGTTTTTGTTTTGCAATTTGCATCAAAACGTGATTTTCTACTCATAGTTTTCAAGTTTTTGAGAAAATCCGGGAAGGGGGTACAATTTACCCCCCCCCCCAGCGGGTCGCGGGTTAATTAAACTTGTCGCTCATTAGTCAGGAATATGTCCCATGTTGATGTGCAATGCGCAGTCTTTGCATGAGCGTGCCGCTGTGCGGGTGTATGTTTGAAGTCGTCAAAGCTGTATTCTTTCGATTTAAAACCAACACAAAAATGAATTGCCCGCTGCGTAACGTCGACATTTATATTCGACATTTATGTCTTGATTCGTCGATATAATTCGTCTATATGTAATTATAATTCGTCGATGCATGTTTCACCACCATTGGCCGGGCATTGCAAATGTCTTCCCATCAACAATAACGCTGTTTCGCGACACTTTGAAAACTTTTTTCTGGCATAAAACCCATCCTCCCAATATGGAAGGCTTGGTAGTAAGTTCAATTGCTCTTTTTATGTGAAAGAGGGGCCGGAAAAATTAAGCGAGTGAAATATAGGAAGTTCATGGGATTTGCGCCCCTCTAGGCCGGGCGCCCCCTCCTCTGGGTATGACGCCCCCCCCCCACACACACACACACACTTTTTAGAAGGTAGCGACGCCTCTGTCAATCGGAGACACAATTCTGGAACATGTTGACAACATTCGGGATCTAGGTGTTATTTTGGATACAAAGTTGACATTTGGGCCTCAAGTCGGTCAGACAGTCACTAAAGCGAACCGCGCCCTAGCCGTTCTGATAAGGTCATATCAGAGGGCCACCCGCAATTGTTATATCGCTGTCATTTTCTTCTCAATATGAATACTTTTAACGTTTCAGGACAGTTATGTGCAGTTCTTATTCTAGACCCTACATTAGCAAAATCTTGCCTGTTTACCTTGCAACCGGCGAGGAATGGCAGCGCCCAAAGCCGCTTGGAACATTTAGGGTTATCAAATAGTAATAACTAGTGCTAACCCGTCCGCTCCGCTGGACGATTACAGGTCAAGTGTGGTGCAAGCAAGCGATAGGCAATTAGAAGATTGATAACCCGTACTACCCGTGGCACACCCGTCGTACATATAATACGTTTTTGTACCCGTCATACACCCGAGGTATCCGTCAAAAACCTAGGGTGCCCGACATACACCCGTGGTACCCGTTGTGCCCTTGTGGAACACGTGATAAACCTGGTATAGCCGGTACACACCCATTATACATGTGGTACACCCATGGCACCCGTTATAAACCCATTAAACCCGTGAAAACTCTACCCCGGCTTAGCATATATTTGTTTCTTCTCAGAATCTCTGGAACAGCAGATCCCTATAAAATAAAGGGTTCACTGTTGGCACGAACGTGACAGTCACCCACTCATACACCCTTCCACTCGTCATCCATGACATTTAACTAATTTCCTGGTATCTCCTGGACGGTGGTACCCACACCAAAAGAAGAGCCGTACACCCCTTCCCCTTCCCCACCACCCATCTCCCAAAATGCATCCATGCTTAGCTATGTTGATCACTATATCTTATTATGTCCCAGTTATCTGGAGTCTCCTGGATGGAAAGACCCACATACCTACATCAATACACGTGCCATCAATCATCAATCAATATATAATCAATAAATCATCATCAATCAATCATCGTCAATCAATATACCCACATCAATACACGTGCCCGTGAGCACCCCCCCCCCCCCCCCCACCACCACCATGGATAGCTATGTCGACCCATGCAAAGAGGTTGACCAGTTCACCCGTTAACCCGTTAGCCCATTTCAATTTTTCGAAAGGCAGCTCGGAAGCGGATTAATGCCGATCCCCTGAAAGAAGTGCCCTGTTGAAATGTTCATGTGCATTGTGCATGGTGCATATTAACTGGGATAACTGGGACCTTTACATTCGTTACGGATAGACACTGACAGACAGACAGACAGACAGACAGACAGACAGACAGACAGACAGACAGACAGACAGACAGACAGACAGACAGACAGACGCTTATCAAATAGTAATATAGATGTATCAACTTGCAACGTAGTATAAAGGGAGCTAAGCCGCGGTCGTACGATGTTCGTAGGCATTATTTTATTATATTACAAATGCAGTCAATGGCCGTTGTCACGAAGGATTATTGCCCTGGAAAGACTCGAAAAAGTTTCTGAAAAGTTTTAAAAAGTTTTGGCGTAAAATTATTGGCATAAAAGAAGACTTCTATACTCAAGACTTTTAAACTAGGACTTTTATACTAAAACTTTTTAGAACTTTTCAGAAACTTTTTAGAATCTTTTCAGCGCAATACTCCTTCGTGAAAACGGCTAATGTCCATTTCATATAAACTATCTGAATGAAATTAATTAATTATTAAAGGGAAATAATGACCTTTTGATTTTGTTTCAAACAATAATTTATGAGGCTACCGTTATGTTATAAAACTGATGTGATCTAAATTTAAGAATGAAATAAAATTATTCCCTAATTCGAAGTTGGAAGTTCGGAAAAATTTAAAGCAAGTACATATACTTCTTTTGGAGTTCATGATCGGTGTTTTCATCCACTATTGGAAACGCGACATATCTGGCGCTTTTGTATCAATCTGTTCAACGTTCTTGAATTACCTCTCAACAAATCGCATACACTAAATAAGTCGTCATAGGGGGCCAAGTTAATCCGCCGAATGTATCACGGTTTTCTAAAATGTTTATTGATTGATTACGGAAATACGGTTCAGATAAATGTTTCATGAGTGGATTACAATGTATTGAATACCTGTATGTTGAAAATTCGTGGGGAAAACATCCAATTTGTAATTGATCGAGAACACTAGGTCGCCGTCCGGGCCAAACTAAACAGCCGATTTCAATGCACTTTTTCAAATGTTTGTTGACTTTTCATAGAAGTTTGGTACATATTCGCAAAAGACAGAGTGCATGAAACATATTATATACCTTCATGATAAATAGCAATGCGTAGGCAGGCTAATTTTAGCTCGGACAGTGAATTCGTTATCAAGTACTTGTGAGTACTGATCGTTATAAGCGTGGAACGCTTATCAACTTTAACTTGAAATATCTTTCGGTAGTAGTGTGTATATGTAAAATGTGATAAATCTACAATATATTTTGGCATCGTCTATCGATTTCAAGTAATAACTCCATGTTGTGTGTGGAAAATTGTCATTATTTCCCTTTAAAGGGAAATAATGACCTTTTGATTTTGTTTAGCAACAATTGCTTAGGCTACCGTTATGGTATACAAATGACTTGATATACATTTAAGAATGAAATACAATTATTCCCTAATTAAAAGTTGGAAGTTTGGACAAATTAAACAGCAAGTACATATACTTATTTCGGAGTTCATGATCGGTGTTTTCCCTCCACTAACGAAACGCGACATCAATCTGTTCAACGTTGAACACCTACCTCTCGTTGAATTACCTCTCAACAAATTGCATACACTAAATAAGTCGCCGTCCGGGGCGAAACTAAACTGCCGATTTCAATTCCCCTTTTTAAGTTCTTGTTGATTGTTCATAAAAGATTGGCACATATTCGCAAAAGATAAAGTGCAGGAAACATATTGCATACTTTCATGATAGATAGCAATGCAAAGGGAGGCTAATTTACTGAATTCGTTATCCGAGTACTTGCTGAGTACCGACCGTTATAAGTGTGGAACACTTATTAATTATAACTAAAAATATCTTTCGGTAGAAAAGTTTTATGCATAATGTGATTAATTTACAATATATGTTGGTCTCGTCTGTCGATTTCAAGTAATAACTCCATTTGTGTGGGAAAAGGTCATTAATTCCCTTTAATTAAATATAGGCAGAATATTTGTACTCGCTGCCGCTCCGCGGGCACCGGACTGACCGACGCAGCGATTCTCACCGTCATGCCGACGGGTTTTAGTTGACTGATTGTATGTATGTGTGTGTATGTGTTGGCGTGTGTCAGTGTTTTTTATTCTTGTTTTTACTTGTGATTTTATTGTATGCTTTTTCTGACCATGTTTACTGTGTTTTTAACTCATGACGAGAGGTTATAATAGCCGCAGGCACATGTGGACGACCTTAATAAAAGTCTGTATCTGTATTGTTCGCGCCGCTTCGAGGGCGGAAAAAATAAATTCCTCAACTGATTTCTTGCCGTTAGTAACTACGCCCGTTAGTGCCATATTTAAATAACTGAGTATTTTCTCTTCTGTTACAAATTGTCTAAGGCTTCTCGGTTTACTTCTGGGATTTGAGAGGCTTCTATCTGGTTATAATGGAGTAATGGAGTTGTGAGGGCATCCTTGCCAGGCGCCCCTCTGCTCAGTTCCTCGTCTGTATCATTGTATCTGCTGCTAACCGAAGTTCACATGGCCCGAACACGAAGAAGTAGCTGCGTCCGAAGCAGGACCTAGCGACCACAGCACCGAAACGTGGAACTCTCGCCAGTATCGCCGCAGTAATGATTTCGTGTTGAAACAGTTTACAAGCATGTAGGCCGGCGGAGTGTTTTTTCCTGACCTTTAAGTTTTCACTGTTTCTACTTTTTAGCGCGAATGTGTGGTTTTTAACTTTGCATCCATCTTAACTTGACTTTGCTAGAATAAACCATCTTGCATGGAATGGCGCTTAGATCGTGAATAAAAAAACGACGGAAACACGATGAACCGTATTTATTCGATTATATATGAACCCCCAAATCACACAGTAATAAGGGATGTCCATTACAGCAGCTAGTATAGCAGCGACTGTACTGTGTAGATCTGGGTAACAGCTACCCAGATCATAATGAATGACTAGCATAATTACTCGAATTGGTAGTTTTTTTTTCTGTGATGGACTACCTACCTACACGTCGCCCGTCTCGCGAAAGAATTTCGCCACAAACTCGCGTTTGTTGTATGTTGGTGCATCCGTATCCCGCTTGCACCGGCCCTTGGCTTCCAGGTACTCCCAGATAAAGTTCCTTGAAAATGTTTCTTTTCTTGAAAAAAGCAATGTACCTTGTCTTTTTTAGGTGGCATGATCAAACTTGAACTGTGGTGGTAAGCAAACTTCGTTTTTCCGGATGGCCGGAGGCCCAATTTACACTGTTGACCTGAAGTCATTCTTATTAAAAAAAATGGCCTCAGGACCCGGCGCTTGAGATGTTTAGCATCGAAACAGCGCATCGGAAATGCAGCAGCAAAGCCAAATAATATGCAGGTATTTTACACCTGCCCAAACATAACAAATTTCCGGCCCTGAGGCCATTTTTGATTATTGTCTTTCCATGAGCATCCAAATGCTTCCAAACGGGGGAAATGCCTGTACCGATGCCAGAATGGTTCTTTTGTTGCTTTTTGGTCACCGGAAGGGAAGGGAGATTACGGATGCCCGTAATTTCATAGTTTACAACAGGGTGGGGGAAATTATCGCCACTGGGTGGGCATCTTGGAGCACTGGGTGGGCACTGGGCATTTGCCCACCCAGTTACTTACTTACGGGAGGCCATGTGTTGATCTGCTGAGACATTTTAAACTCAAATCCGCGAGAAGGGCACAGCACGATGTTATGTTCATCCATAACGTTTTTAAGGGTAGAATCTCGTCAGCGTTTTTATTGCAGTCATTCTCATTGTCGTACAACTAGGCAGCAGAGTAGTACATTGTTGAATGTGCCATTCGCGAGGGTGAACACTGTAAATAATGGACTTTTCGTGAGGCTGCCTAGGCAAATGAATCGATTCTTAGAGAGCTTCTCTACAGCGGACATGTTCAGCGAGAGTTTTTACTCATTTCTCAGTAAGGTGAAGCTGTTTGCTGCAGCATTATACATATAGTTAGATAGTTAGATATACATCAACTGATGTGATCATTCAGGTCAGATCAGTTCAGATTCAGATCAACTGTCCCTGGCAGTTTTGTCATTTTTAGCGTATTTTGTATCATCACTCGTTTAGCGTTTATTTTTAGGATTCAGGCAGCGTTTCGTATTTTTCGTATATTCACTTGATTTTATCATAGGTCGTCATACCTGCTCACATGTTAAACAGGTGAATGTCAATGTGTATTATCGTGTTTTTGTTTTAAACTTTGACTTCGTCCATCAATGGGTCATCCCGTCGGCGATCTGGATAAATAAATAAATAAAAATAAATAAATAAAGCGCGATCCAGGAGGGTAAATCAAAAAACGTCAAAAAAATACGAGGAGCAGACCGACCGAGGAAGCCTGGAATATGATCATGGGATCATGTGGAGGTTTGGCACGGCAACATATTCTACAGGATGTCCCAAAATTGATGAGCGGTTGGTGGGCATGCTTCAACCGCTTCCCGCGGCTAGCGAACAAAAATACCATTTGATCGTAACCTGGCTTTACGGTATCTGTCCTTGCCGTTGCTGGGGATCACATGACCGCAGCGGCCGACCCAAGCTTAGCCGATGGGCGCGGCAGAGGTCATTACTTCGGAAGTACCCAAAGAGCCGGTACCATGTATCGACAATGTTGAATGAGCGCAAGATATGGACGCATTACCGCGCATTTGGAATGGTGAGAGGCGGCACGACCCAGGATCAGGTCGCCAGTGGACTGCACGTTAACGTCGCAACACGCTGGATGACCTGTGGCCGCCAAAGGAGAGGATTTGAGAAACTGAGCAGGTCGAGAACGGAAATCAGCCAGGTCTCGAGTGGCCAAGATCGTCGTGACTAAATTGGTCACAAAGACATCACCCCACGAGAAATGTGGCCCAAAAGCTGACTACGCAGCATCACCCGACCTCGAAGTCGACTTTCGACCGCATCTTGAAGACCAGCTTCCAACTGAAACCGCTCAAGCTCCTGTTGGAACCAAAGATGACCAGGGAGAAGAAGCGTAGAAGATTGGAATTCGGAAATAACGACAAGGACTGTTCCACCCAAGACTGGGGACGTGTGTCGTCTTCAGGGACAAATCGACAGTCGAGCTCTTGCATTCATCCAATCGTCAAAACGACCGGGTTTGGGCCCAAAACAGCTAGGAGGCGCCGTTCACCGAGACAGTCAAGCAGCCCCTGAAAGTGCTCGTCTGGGGCATGATGAGCCAGAGGCCTCTCTGACCTACATATCGTGCCTGTGGCCAGACAGTTATTGCCGACTATCATGCCAAGGAAGTGCTGAAGATGATCGGAACATCGGCGGTGCGGCGAAACAGGGAGAAAGGCCTGCAATCCGAGGTCAAACTTCTGCCGGACATGTCCAGAGCATTTTTGTTTTGCAGCGAGATAGCGTTTCAGTCTTTCACGCCGAGAAACACCAGAAGTGGTGTCGCACCCACTCCCCAGGTTTTTTGGAGAAGGGGATTACCCAGGCAATAGCCCTGACCTGTCATCGATCGAAAATTATGTGGACCAGGGATGGCCTGAAAAAGATGATGTCGGATACCTCAGAAAAGGCCCTGGCGCATGTTTTGGGTCGCCCTGTATGTCTCAGTCCTGAACCCAATTTAGATACGACCATGTTTGTATGCAATAAGAAACCCAAGTGGGCTTACTGGTTTAGCATTGATGTCTAGTAAGAAGATAAGACAAGAGTTTTGAGTGGTTAATCGCTTTAACCAGATCTCAACTTGTTTATCTTGTTATATGTCTACATACTGACGACTCAAGCGGAATTCTACTACACTGAAGAAGAAAAAATATATCTGAATTTGAAGAGCTAATTGAAGGCACCAAACAAGTTTTCAAGAAATCGTATTAGTTCGGCTTTACTTAAATCCAAATCAGATTAAAACCCACCAAATGAGCTGAAGCTGACAGTTCTGTTTGCTCGTAGACGGGCTCAATATGTGGGCGGCTTTGAGAGGCTCGGAGGCGTGCTGCCGAGGCGGGGCGGGGGCGGGGGCGGGGGCGGGGGCGGAGGCGGGGGCGGCGGCGACCGCTTTCCGCCTAATGAGGCGACAAACAGCGCCCCATCGAGCGGCCGCCCGGCGACGAGCCGTGACGAGCCGCACTGGGCCGCATCGGGCCGCACCAGGCAGAACCGGGCCTCACTGGGCCGCATTGGGCCGTACTGGGCCGTACCGAGTCACACCGGGCCGCACAGGGCCGTACCGAGTCACACCGGGCCGCACAGGGCCGTACCGAGTCACACCGGGCCGCACAGGGCCGTACCGAGTCACACCGGGCCGCACAGGGCCGTACCGAGTCACACCGGGCCGCACAGGGCCGTACCGAGTCACACCGGGCCGCACAGGGCCGTACCGAGTCACACCGGGCCGCACAGGGCCGTACCGAGTCACACCGGGCCGCACAGGGCCGTACCGAGTCACACCGGGCCGCACAGGGCCGTACCGAGTCACACCGGGCCGCACAGGGCCGTACCGAGTCACACCGGGCCGCACAGGGCCGTACCGAGTCACACCGAGTCACACAGGGCCGTACCGAGTCACACCGGGCCGCACAGGGCCGTACCGAGTCACACCGGGCCGCACAGGGCCGTACCGAGTCACACCGGGCCGTACTGGGCCGTACCGAGTCACACCGGGCCGCACAGAGCCGTACCGAGTCACCCCGGGAGCAGACCAGAAAGCTAGCTCTGCCTCACTCCGGGTTGATTATTTCGGGGCGCCAATTGAACTTGGTGCACCGAGCCCTGCCAACCGACCCGTACCCGACTGATGGTTTGAGGTTTACTTCAGCGATTCCACGGCCAGCCTGCCTGACGGACCCGGTGAAGGCCCCCACCCCTCCACAGCCGCGTCCCATCAGCGACGGACGGCCGCCGCAGACCTAACACGAGCACACCGACACACAGCCGCCGCAGAGCCGCCGCAGAGCCGCACACGCAACACTCAGCAGGACCCCGTGTGCTAACCGCTGACGACACCAGAAACTACCGCCAGCTGCGTCGTCAGAGGACTGCCACTTAACGCCAGCTGCCAGACAGCGCCCAGGCCTATGACAAAGGCGTCCGTTCAGCAATCGGGTACAATCAACTATATTCACCTCAGAAACACTTATCCATAATTATGTGCTGACAAGTGACACCTGCATGAGAAAGGGTGTGTCATGTGGATGTGCATTTCAGACATCGGCCCTACCACGGTTAGACACATGGGAACCATATGAGGCACGATCGCTCACCCCGGTCGACCGGTAAGTGGTCATCCGAGGTATACTACGGGAAGTTGTGGGCACGGCGCCCTCTGTTCCCGGGGAACGCGGGAGGCCGGCCGCAGCACCACCTGGCGGACGGTGTGCAAACTGACACCGATACCTTCTGCCTACTGGATACCTGGATACCCTACCGACTAGCAGGATACCAGCCTACCGACCTGTCAGGACCAGCCTACCGACTAGTCAGGATAACAGCCTACCGACCTGTCAGGATACCAGCCTACCGACTAGTCAGGATACCAGCCTACCGACCTGTCAGGACCAGCCTACCGACTAGTCAGGATAACAGCCTACCGACCTGTCAGGATACCAGCCTACCGACTAGTCAGGATACCAGCCTACCGACCTGTCAGGACCAGCCTACCGACTAGTCAGGATACCAGCCTACCGACCTGTCAGGATACCAGCCTACCGACTAGTCAGGATACCAGCCTACCGACTAGTCAGGATACCAGCCTACCGACTAGTCAGGACCAGCCTACCGACTAGTCAGGACCAGCCTACCGACCTGTCAGGACCAGCCTGCCGACTAGTCAGGATACCAACCTACCGACTAGTCAGGACCAGCCTACCGACTAGTCAGGATACCAGCCTACCGACTAGTCAGGACCAGCCTACCGACCTGTCAGGATACCAGCCTACCGACTAGTCAGGATACCAGCCTACCGACTAGTCAGGATACCAGCCTACCGACCTGTCAGGACCAGCCTACCGACTAGTCAGGATACCAGCCTACCGACCTGTCAGGATACCAGCCTACCGACTAGTCAGGATAACAGCCTACCGACCTGTCAGGATACCAGCCTACCGACCTGTCAGGACCAGCCTACCGACTGGTCAGGATATATCATTGCCAATACTCCATTCACCCAGCGGTGTCGATTTGTCAAAATGATGGGGGGGGGGGGCGAACAGGGGCGGGTCCTAATCAGCGTCACGGTGTTACCAAAACGACTGAAATCGGCCAAAAATAACACATATTTCATGATTGTAAAAGAAAATGTAAGGAATAGGTACAATCAGGGGCGTCGCTGATAATTTGTGAGTTGGGGGGTCGGCTGAAATGACGAAAAAAATGAACCCCGATTTGTGCGTATATTTAAGCCTTTGCAGCATTTTTAAGGTGGGTTTTCATGTTATAGTAGGTACTTGTTATTTAGTGCCGCCAAGCGGCGCGAAATTTGTACGGGTTTGCCTGATCAAACCCATAACTATAGGCCTTGTAGAGGATAAGAAGCTACAAATGTTATTCATTCAATTCAGTGTTACGACGAACCGAACACGATGACGCTGGCTTCGTTATGGCGATGGCCACCGATGTGACGCCACGAAGCGGCGTGAAAATGTTAATTTTAGGTCGTGGAAAACGCAATTTTAATATTGGAACCCGACCGTGAGTGGAGTCAAGCCTCAGGTAACCCCTTTTCCTGGTTGCACATCTCGGTATGATGACAAATATTGAAATGAAGGTAGTTTTTCATATACATTAGCCTCGGATAGTAAATCACGATGACCGGTGGCAGTCAGCGCTCAATAGTACATATGATAAAAATAACTGTATACATATGTACCGAACTGTAACAAACAACTGGTAAGGAAACAGTGCAAATGGTTTGAAAGCAGCAAGAGGCAGAACGAGTTTTCCGCGCATAAATGGTCCCTGTGGATCTGGAGGAGCCTGGGGGGAGATGGTCCTGGCCTGGTCCCCACTATAAGCTCTTCGGTCCAGCAAGTTGTGCACCGCTGGAGCAGCTTCCGGGTGCCGATCTCCTCGTCTTTGCGATCGCGTCGCCTTTTTCGGAACTCGGCAGACTAGCTAAACATACATGTTTAGCTCACACCTACATGTTTAGTCCGCTTGCAAGTTAATATTTTATGAAGGGAGTGGGCCCTGGGGCCAGCAATTACCGTCAAGGAGAGCCTCTGCCAGACACTTAATGGAATTAATTTGGCATTTTTCAAAATTGCACAAGCAATTGCGAAACTTGTGTCATGCCGCGAAGCGGCGCGAAATTTTCCGTATTTGACGGTGGATAACTGAATTTTAACTCCTGCAAAGGCAATTTTTACGATAAATTATTAACTTTCCCCGCAAAAAGTTGTGTGTGTGTGTGTGTGGGGGGGGGGGGGGGGGGGTCGATCCCCACCTTCTGAGAGTGGGGGGTCCGGACCCCGAATCCCCGTCGGCGACGCCCCTGGGTACAACAAGTCTGTTTAAAATCCATTTTTAACGCAAAAATAAACCTACACGAGTTTTGGCCTTGTGTCGGACAGCGCCTCAAACCAAAGTTTTGGCCGAGCCTCCGACCGACCAACGGCTTTCAGAATATCCGACAATCTCAGAATTTCAAACTGGCACAGGGCCCTCTCAGGCCTGACTCATGGATAAGCCCTCTTGGATAAGCCTAGGAAATTATCAGGTATTGCAAAAGCCCTCTCAGACTCCTCTCTGGCCTCGTAGGGACCCTCTCAGACTAGCATAATTATGTTAGTACCTATATATATAGGTAAAGCCTTTCCCCACTTGGCAAGGGGCCTCTCAGACCGGACGGATGGCTCTCTCAGGTCGATCGATGATCCTCTCAAAGAAGCGGATGTTCATTGTTCCTCTCTTACCGACTTAAAGCTCTCAGGCCGGAAAAGCGCCCTTTTAGATCGATAGAGGGTCCTCTCAAAGTGGTAAACGGCCATCTCAGGTCGGCATGGGGCCCTCCCAGGCTTGGCAAAGGTTCACGCTGAAATTCACGCTTCGGCGTGAATAATCGTTTTCGTTATGCCCGAACAGGAAATAAGCTGCTTTGGAGGGGCCAAAGCCCAAAGTCACACAACTCTAAAAAATCATCGAATTTCGTTTTTTCATGCATGAATAGGTGATTTAACCCTCGCCCTACGGGAGCTTTTTCACCTTCGCCCTACGGGGGGGGGGGGGGGGGTGGCTGACAGCCCCCCCCCCCGTCAACTTCCAAACCAAGCAACTTAGAGAAATGCGGTAAGAACCAGCATGTTGCCTGTCATGAGAGGAATCTAACAGTATGCAATTTTTAGGTTTCAGGTCAACGGGTGACCTTCCAGGTCAAGTGAATGACCTCGGATTTACCACGTATAACAGCGGATAACAGCGATTTTGCTCTTCAGAAAACTTCAAAATTAGAAATTGATAAATGTAAATAAAAAGGCATGTTCCTAGACCAGTTTTGGCTCAGAAATACAGAAAAGGTAATTATTTGTTCGTATCTTGTCAAAAAAACTCAAATAAGTTATTAAAAAAAATACATCATCAGTTTTTTTTACACTTGGGGAGCCATCACTCATCAGTCAAAAATGAAGATATTGCTTTGAAATTTGGTATGGGTATTGTCCATACTCAGTTCTCTCACATATATTCCGGTTTTTCTAACATCTTTGAAAATTTTGATTTTTGTGGGGATATAAAAAAAAGTTTTTGTATTTATTTTAGGGGTCAAAACCCCAAAATTTTGAAAATCCGAGATTGCCATTTGAAAGAGAATGCCATTTTGTATCTTTGGTGAATTGCGTTTCGAATTTCCTTAAAAACTCTGTTTTCTACCATTTTTCTAATATTTATCTTTTTCACCAACATAACGTCATCAAAACATGATTATCTCCCAAACTACTTAAGCAATTTCAAGAAAATGTTTACAGCATACGTATAATTGTTGTAAACTCAGCTACCAAAAATGTCAGCAAGATGCGTCGCACGTGTAAAAAGCTATTCAAGAAAAACCTCAGGGGGCTTGTCAGCCCCCCGTAGGGCGAGGGTTAAAATAAAAAAAATTTGGCCGACTTTAGGGGATTTGGGGAGGCTGGCCCTTCGGGCTCCTTGGATACGCCAGTGGCCATACAACATTGCGGGGGGAGGGGCGAGAGTACCTTTGGGGGGCCGAACTCATCATGGGGGGGGGGGGGGGGGGCGAGGGCTACTCCAAAAGTATATAAATCGCTACCTATGTCACCGCAACACGAACCGAAGCCGATAGCGCTCCACACACCAACGCTACTGTAAGGCCGGATATCGGGTTATCGGGTACGCTACCTACCTGGAACTCGGCCGACCCCAACGACTACTCGTAGTCGCCAGACCGGCGCTCTGATACCATTCCCCAACGTCTACTCGTAGTCGCCAGCCCGGCACCAACGTCTACTCGTAGTCGCCAGCCCGGCGCTCTGATACCATTCCCCAGCGACTACTCGTAGTCGCCAGCCCGGCACTCTGATACCATTCCCAACGACTACTCGGTAGTCGCCAGCCCTGCACCAACGACTACTCGTAGTCGCCAGCCCGGCGCTCTGATACCATTCAAAGTCACAACTGGCCAAACCACCCCCCCCCCCCCCAGCGACTACTCGTAGTCGCCAGCCCGGCACTCTGATACCATTCCCCAACGTCTACTCGTAGTCGCCAGCCCGGCGCTCTGATACCATTCCCCAGCGACTACTCGTAGTCGCCAGCCCGGCACTCTGATACCATTCCCCAACGACTACTCGGTAGTCGCCAGCCCTGCACCAACGACTACTCGTAGTCGCCAGCCCGGCGCTCTGATACCATTCAAAGTCACAACTGGCCAAACCATAACATCGACAGATCCAAAACAATATGTATAGGCTGTTTTCGGTGGAGAAACGTTTGAAGCTCACACAATACACCTTAGTAAGCCAGATTATATGCGTACCAGCCGGGGCCTATACACCTTAGTAAGCCAGATTATGCGTACCAGCCGGCCTAATACATCTTAGTAAGCCAGAATATGCGTACCAGCCGGCCTGTACACCTTAGTAAGCCATAGTATGCGTACCAGCCGGCCAGTACACCTTAGTAAGCCAGAATATGCGTACCAGCCGGCCTGTACACCTTAGTAAGCCAGAATATGCGTACCAGCCGGCCTGTACACCTTAGTAAGCCAGAATATACGTACCAGCCGGCCAGTACACCTTAGTAAGCCAGATTATGCGTACCAGCCGGCCTGTACACCTTAGTAAGCCAGAATATGCGTACCAGCCGGCCTGTACACCTTAGTAAGCCAGATTATGCGTACCAGCCGGCCTGTACACCTTAGTAAGCCAGATTATGCGTACCAGCCGGCCAGTACACCTTAGTAAGCCAGATTATGCGTACCAGCCGGCCTGTACACCTTTCGGAACAACATGCATGACTAGGAATTCAGTCCAATGGCGACACAAATAAGTATGCTGGATTCATGCTGAATGCAGTTTTTTTCTTTCAGAACTGCATGCAAATGCGTGAAAAACGCAGACAACCTGCAAAAACTGCATACCGAATTTGACGGATACCGTGGAAGCATCTGTTGAATATATGCAGTTTCTCCCGTAAAGTACCTGACTAATGTGAGCAATAACGGTGCAAGTAAAACACTTTGATTCTGGAATAAATTATGTTCGATGTTGGCAACAGCGGTGCCTGATATACCTAAGCATTGTAATTCACCGAATTTCGGCTTCCCGGAATGTGTTTTTCTGCACGTTCGTATCGACCATGCAATTGCATACCTCATTTTAAATATAGCTAAGGTAATAGAGTTTTTTAAATCACTCGTTTAAAGTACATATTCGCATACTCTCTTTAATATTGCCATGCTTCCTTAATATAAGCCACTCCAGGTCAACAGGTGGAACTGGCACGATACCTAACTTTCCTTTACTAATAAGCAACTGCTTCAATTGCCCCACCAAGACAAATGTTAATGATTACTGCAGACATTATAAAAAAGCGGCGAATTGAGCAGCCAATCTGTAGCCTATTTCACAAAGCAAAAAAAGTTTGTAATTACAAAGAATTTCTTTGTAATTACAAATAATTTGTACACATGTTTGTAGTTTGCATTTCACAAAACCCCAGGGCAGTAAATCTCAATTTACTATTTACAAACTACTTTACAAAGATATTGTTTGTAAAAATGTTTGCAATTGCACATGTTCTATTTCTCAAAGGTTGACGGAAGTGAGGAAATGTTTGCAATTACAAACTTGTAATTCCAGTGGGTCAGGGGTTCTGAATTTCAGAAACTGCATTGACAGTTGACATTGTTTGACTGTTCAGGTTATTTTCTTGGTGAGTTATATATTTTCTTGGTGGTTTAGTTATGCATAGGTATAGCTGCCCCCCAAAAAGTTATTTCCCGAGAGATTCGAACAGGGATCTCCAGCTTTGAAGTCCCAGTGCACCTTACCGATTGCGCTGTGAGGGGCGCCTCCGCGCGGAGAACCCGCATGGCGATATAATTGCAGCGGTCAACGATGTCTTGTGCAATGTACAGTGAACCTTCACCCTTTACGACGTAGGAAATCGGCTAGGTTAGGTGAACAAATGGTCGAGAAATTAAACGATCTTTCTTTTAAGAGTAGTTCTGTTGTTATGCTCCGCCACCTGGTGAATGGTCAAATTCTGTTTACTCTAACTGCTTACCAAGATGTATTTTTACGATCAGAGTTTGCATTCCGATGAAATGTTAATTAAAAGATTATTCTCCCTATAACTAATTTCATATTTAATAAAAAAATAAACCACAATGTAAATATTTGTTAAATTAATTTGTTAACAATCAAATTATTTGTCATTAGCATCAAGTTTAATACAAACGTTCTTGATTTCAAGCTTTCTGCTGTACTAACATTTGTGTTTACAATTACACACACACACACACACACACACACACACACACACACACACACACACACACACACACACACACACACACACACACACACACACACACGCACGCACGCACGCACGCCACACACGCACGCACGCACGCACGCACGCACGCACGCACGCACGCACGCACGCACGCACGCACGCGCACGCACACACGCACACGCACACACACACGCACACGCACGCGCACGACCGCACACGCACACGCACACGCACACGCACACGCACACGCACACGCACACGCACACGCACACGCACACGCACACGCACACGCACACGCACACGCACACGCGCGCTGTAATGACTGTCCTTCACCGGCGGCCGGCGGCCGGCGGGGCGGGGGCGGGCTCCTTCAGCAGCGCCGATTACATCCGGCGGCGTACGGCGGCCGGCGGCGGCGGCGGCGGCGCTAATCAGGGTAGGTCAACACGCCGCCGCTGGTCACCAGACCACGTGAGATGTCCTGAGAAGGTCCATGCCATGCCTGTTGTGACCTTACGTATTGCCCTACTAACCGGTTTTTCTTCTTTAAAATTATACCTTTCGGCCGGTCCCACTTGGGATGTTATGGGGAGCAAAATCGTATGTTTGCCTCCACAATTGCTTGAGTGGGGGACAGCGGCTCCCCTGCCACCGCTTCCACCGCCCCTGGGTTCGATCCACCACACCTAGCCACCTGAACCCAAAGACCAAAAACTCAAAACTATGAACTACAGGGGTTTCTCCGGCTCTGGATCCAGTTACTTAATACACGTGATACGGTGGGTCTATTTTGCTTCCCCTCTATACTTGCAGTATTTCGTTGACTAGGTATTGCCAGTGTCGTTACCAAACTTTCAGTACCCCTTTCAGACCAACCGAGGGCCCTCTCTGGCCGACGGAGGGCCCTCTCGGGCCGCCGTAGGGCCTTCTGAAGTCTGAAAGAGGACCTCCAGATCGGCCCAGGGCCCTCTCAGGTCCGACAGAAGCCTTCTCAGACCGACCCGAGGGCCCTCTCAAACGGACTAAGGGACCTCTCAGACCGACACAAGGCGCTCTCAGATTGGAAAATACCGTCTCGGATCAGCCGCAGGCTCTCAGACTAGCTAAGGCCCCTCCTGGACTACTGCCCAGGGTCTCTCAAACCGGCCTATGCAACTCTCAGGCGGCCTATAAAATGTCCTCTTACACAACAAACCGAGGGCCTTCTTAGGTCGGAAGAGTTCTCTTGTGATCCGTCTGGGACCTCTTTGACCAAGCTCTCGGGTAGGTCTGTGTAATGCTTTCTCAGACCGGCCGAGTACATATGACCGGTCACTGAGGTCATAGGACCCAGGGCACTGTAAAAGCCTGACCGAGCCTCTTTCTAACCAGAGGCACACAAAGGAGGGGGGGGGGGGCGGGCACATGGGCACGTGCCCCCCCCCCCCCCCCCCTTACGAAATGCGGGGCTCCTCTGAGGCTGTCCCGTGGGGCCCCTCTGAGGCTGCCCCGTGGGAGTTCCTCTGAGGCTGCCCGGTGGGGCCCCTTTTTGGTTGTATCTTTTTTAAATACAAATCCGGATTTTTGTTTTACAAATGAAAGTAAAAGTTTTACATTTCATATTTGCATCCGAAGGGCCCAGAGGCGCACACAAGGGGGGGGGGGGGCACATGGGCCCGTGCCCCCTTACGAAATGCGGGGCCGCTATGAGTCCCCGCATTTCGTAAGAGGCCCCGCGGTGGGGCCCCCTTACGGACAGCCCCCCCCCCCGCGGGTGGGGCCCCTGTCCGGTTGTATTTTTGTTTTATAAAACAAACAAAAATCCGGATGTATGGCCCACAGGACAAATTAAATGGCCATGGAGACATGCAAAGTGAAAGTGTTCAGTTTGTATTTTCATCCGAAGGGGCCCACCGCAAAAATATAGAAAGCGACGTTATCGCGAAAATGTGTAACGGGTAGAAGCTCTAAGGAGAGCTCTAAGGAGCTCTAAGGAGAACAAATATCAATATATAAAATAAGACACGAAGTGTGCCTCATACCAGAGGCGCACACAAGGGGGACACACTGTCCACATTTCTCCCACTTATGAAATTCGGGGCCCCTCTAATGGTGGGGCCCCTGTCCGGCTGTATTTCTTATAAGGAGAAAATTCTAATGCATTTTTTCCACAAATGAAGTGAGTTTTTATTTTCTATTTTCATCTTAGCACATCACGACTGTTCGCGGCCTGTGACGTAATGCGCCCATGTGCATCCGTGAATTAATTCAAGCGTGCGTTCGGTATCTGGAAAGTGTTTCCTTTGGATATTCTCCGCTGGGTAATTATCGCAGATAATTTCCCCTTCGCGCGTTCGGCATCTACTCGGGGAGGAATGTCGGGGAGAATTTTCAGTTGGAAAAAATTATCGCTCCGCAGAGCGTTCGGTATCTGCAAGCAGAGGCGCACACAAGGGGGGGGGGCACACAGGGCCGTGACCCCCCCTACGAAATGCGGGGCCCCGCTGAGGCGGCCCCGTGGGGCCCCTCTGAGGTGGTCTCGCGGGGGGCTGATGCCATTGTTTTGTTTTTAATAAAAATCAGGATTTATTTTACAATGAAAGTAAAAGTTTGACCTTTTATATTTGCATCCGAAGGACCCAGAGGGCGCACACAAGGGGGCACACGGGCTCGTGCCCCTTACGAAATCCGGGACCCCTATGATGCGGCCCCGTGGGGCCCCTGTCCGGTTGTATTTTTTTTAATACAAAAATAACAAAAATCCAGATGTATATCTTACAAATGAAAAGTGAAGTTTGCATTTGTTATTTTCATCCGAAGGGTCCCACCGCGAAAATATAGAAAGCGAAGTTATCGCGAAAATGTGTAACGGTCGAAGTCTAAGGAGAAAAAGATAAATATATAAAATATGACACAAAGTGTGGCCTCATACCAGAGGCGCACACAAGGGGACACTGGCCAACGTGCCACTCCCCCCTTACGAAATGCGTGGCCCCTCTGAGGCTGCCCCGCGGGGGCTGGGGCCCCTGTTTGGTTGCATTTTTAAATACAAGTCCGGATTTATTTTTTACAAATGAAAGTCAACATTTTACATTTTATATTTGCATCCGACGGGCCCAGAGGCGCACGCAAGGGGGGGACACGGGCCTGTATCTCCTTTCGAAATTCAGGACCCCTATGAGGCCCCTGTCCGGTTGTACATATGTCTGGTGGGGCCCTATCCGGTTGTATTTTTTGTTATACAAAATATCAAATTCCGGATGCATTTTTACAAATGAAAAGCGAAAGTTTGCATTTGTTATTTTCATCCGAAGGGGCCCACGCGCAAATATAGAAAGCAAAAGTTATCGCGAAAATGTGTAACCGTCGAAGTTCTAAGGAAAACAAAATAATAAGACGCCAAGTGTTCCTCATACCAGAGGCGCACACAAGGGGACACACTGGTCTACGTGCCCCTCCCCTTATGAAATGCGGGGCCCCTCTAAGGTGGGGCCCCTGTCGGTTGTATTTTTTATAAGAAGAAAATTCGGATGTATTTTTCACAAATGAAGTGAGTTTTGATTTTCTATTGTCATCTTGCACACCACGACTGTCCGCTGCCCCTGACGTAATGCGCCAATGTGCATCCGTGCATCCATTCAAGCGTGCGTTCGG